>VNJO01003980.1:0-44341 GCA_008042535.1 Drosophila tani | reverse complement strand
CTGAACCAATGATGACGTAATCGATGACCACGCCCTTTATTATTGGCAATAGCGATCGTTTTCCCTCTCTTTTCCTGGCTCTCTTTCGTTGCGAAAAGGACAGGACGTTAGAGGTCCTTTCTCCGGCACTGCTTACCTCAATCCGAACCCACCCCCTCTCCCAGTCCACGACCTTAGTCAGGACGCATGGGCACTGCTTGCACTGCTTGGCTGCTGCTGCGCTTCGGCGAGCGGCGGACAGATGGCGCCATTAGAGAGTTGCGAGAGTTTTCCGGTAATTGAATGACCATTTCGCTTTTTGTCTCTAATTGAAGTTTTCCATCCGCAGCATCTGCATTTCCTGCAGCATCGGTATCCGCGTCCCGTCGCTGTCCTGTCCCACGACACCACTTGGCCATATTTTACCGCTTTTAAGCAGCGCGTAAATACTCACGCTTACTGCAAGAGTCCATTAAACGGTCGTAAAAACTTTACGATTCCCAATATGAGATTCTCTTAATACGATTTTTTATGATATTTAAATCTCCTTTCGCAGCGAGCCCATCATCGCCCATCTCCGCTCTCTCTTTCTCTCTCTCCCGTTCTCTGTCACTCCCTCGCTCTAAGTCTCTCCACCGGGCTTTTCTCTCCGTTTTCCGGCCGGGGGGAAAACTGAAAAACCACCGCCGCAGGTATCGTAATGGCCACCCCGCGCCAACGGGGCGTATGCGTGTGTTTTAATGTCTTGTTGAGGCCTATAAAACACGCTCGTCATCCCATTTCCACTTTTCCGATTTTCCACTGCCCGATGCGAAGTTAAAACTGGAATTCTGCTAACTCACGGCCAAGGAGACCATTGGGAAAATACGGAATTAATTTTATTTAAGTGATTGATACGAAATATATATCGGGTTATTAAAAAGACAGCTGAGAAAACTAAAATAAATTAAAATTATGCTCTATATTAACTGATTTTATTGTATTTGTTGAATTAAAAATGTAAGCGAAAAACTAAAGAAGTTTTCTACGAGATAACTCTTAAGCCTCCTTAGTTCTGACGTATATTTCATTTACTTATTACTTTATATTAAGTTTATTTAGCTCAGCTTAATTATGCAATTTAAAGTAAGCTTTAAAGTCTTTGTGGTTTTTATATTTAATATATTTGAGAACAAGATTAATTAACGGTTACACACACTGGCCAAAATTTTGCTTGATTCTCAGCCTCGAGTTACTCCAAGCTTTTCGATTTAAAATTCGGAATATGATTTTAGTCAGTGCTGCCGTCTGTCTCAGTGTACTCGCTAGTGTAGCCGCTACTGAAGTCGTCGTCGGAATAATATTCACCACCACACAGTGAGATAATGAGTAAAGAGACGGCTACAACATCCTGGACAAGGCACAAAAAAGCCATATATTCGTCCTTGCCGTATTCTCCATTGATCAGTCCTTTAATGTTAAGGGCCAGGGAAATGCTAAAGACAAGTCTTCGGATCAACGAAATTCAGGGTGCCAAGAAATTGGCAGTAAGGACTCACCAGAATGGTCGCGTATACAACTGAGCTGCGGCGTATAATACCAACAAAATATACTTATGCCGAAACATTACAGTGCCGCAACACATTATTAAATTTAACGTTGACAAACAAATTATCGCACCAAACATGGGCCACCAATTTTTGGCCAAGGAATATGGGGCATCCGCATCTTTATTTAACAAACACATGCACAGCGCTGCCAAGGTCATAATTACACTTATCTGGAATGGCATGTCTTGCTATTTGAAAGTGTACCAATCTATAAATAAAATTAGGAACTCACTGCCACGAGGTCATTAGCCTTGCAAACGAATCCGCAAGCGACTGACTGATCTCCACAAGGTATCTCGCTATCCGGAACGGGTGGAGCCATCTCTTCATCCTTTTGTTCTTCTCTGATAAGGACTCTGTCGGATCGATTTCCATTCTGATCGAATATAAATTTACAGTTTCGGTATTGGCTGTGCATGTGTATTTGTGATAAGGAAAAACGTATACAGTGCTAAGCTTAGGGTTGAGTGTGTCAACGAATAAGTATCGAAAGTGTGACTTTTAAGGCTCAGAAACCTTGTCGATTGGTTCTAGAGTTGTATAAAAAAAATCCGTTGTGTATTATTAATATAGCCCCTAATAAGAATATCCTTTAAGTCAATGAAAATTGTTGTAAGTAATTTTATCTATATACATACTTGTACAAATCAGTCTGTTAAAGCCATTTGGAAAATAATTTTAGTCACTGAAGCCGCCGCCACTGTCGCCGCCACTGTCGCCACTGTCATCGTAGCCAAAACCACCACCACACAGTGAGATAATGAATAACGTGATTGCTACAACATCCTGAATAAGGCACAGAAAAGCCATTATATATTCGTCCTTTTCGTATTCTCCATTAATCAGCCCTTGAATGTTGAGGGCCAGGGCAATGCTAAAGACAAGTCTTCGGATCAACGAAATTCAGGGAGCCAAGTAATTGGCAGTAAGGACTCACCAGAATGGTCGGGTGAACCACTGAGCTACCGCATATAATGACAACAAAATATACTTATTCCGAAACATTGCAGTGCCGCAACACATTATTAAATTAAACATTGACAAGCAAATTATGGCGCCAAGCATGGACCACCAATTTTTGGCCAAGGAATATGGGGCAGCGGCATCTTTATTTAACAAACACATGCACAACGCTGCCAAGGTCATAATTACACTTATCTGGAATGGCATGTCTTGCTATCTAAAAGTGTACCAATCTTTAAATAAAATTAGGAACTCACTGCCACGAGGTCATTAGCCTTGCAAACGAATCCGCAAGCGACTGACTGATCTCCACAAGGTATCTCGCTATCCGGAACGGGTGGAGCCATCTCTTCATCTTTCTGCTCTTCTCTGACAAGGATTCTGTTGGATCGATTTCCATTTTGAACGAATATAAATTTACAGTTTCGGTGTTGGCTGTCCATGTGTATTCCTGTTAAGGAAAATGTGTCTTGTGTTAAGCTTACGGTTGAGTTTGTGTGTCAACAAATAAATATTGATAGTGTGACTTTAAATGCTCAGAAACATTGTCCATTGGTACTCTATAAATTAATCCCTTCTATTTTATAATTATAAGTTCTAAATAAGAATATCCTTTAAATCAATGAAAATAGTTCTTAAAAATTTTATATATTTTTATACTTTCAGATACTGACACATCTGCCATAACGGTAAGTGAATGAATTAAGTTTATAGGCTAGAACTAGGCCCTTCAGTTTAAGGACCTGTGGACCTCATGCATTGTTGACTATATCCAACATTTATATCTATTACCTACGCACTTTACAAAACAGTGTGTCATTAGAGCAATTAAAATGCAATAAAAACAGAGACAGACACCCAGTGTGCACTCGTATAATTTTTATTGAGTAATTCGGAGGTGACTCGAGATCGCCTCCGTGCAGATGGGATGACACAGAGACCCAGATTCCGGATTCCGGGCGATGGGTGACCCATAAACCCGACCGCATCGAGGATTAAAAAATGATTGCGTGAGAAGGCATTTAGTAATCGTCTCCGTCGTCCGACGGAAAACTCATTCGTCAGATCGACAGACGGGGAAAACCACAAGCACAAGCCCGGCCAAACAAGCCATAAACTCGGGCCATAAAAGTGTATCAAATTAGGGAATGAACTTGATGTGCAGCCAGTTTTATTCCATTCTGAGCCGCACTTCTTCTCACTCAGAGCGGAGAGTCTTACTCAATGCCATTGATTCACAGCGAGTGACAATTGATTCCGGTCTCATTACTCACTCCGAAATATTTTACAGTCTTTTTATGGGCAATTACGCCTGTCTTCTAGCGGTTTTTACGATCCGCACTCGAGAAATCGCAATGGCAATAGTTCCAGCTTGGCTTGTGGGAACCAACCACGGACAAAAGCAAAATCCGCTGGCGTTTAATGGATTATCGAGTTTGCAGTTGTAGAAATTTTTGATTTATATTTGAAATTGCAGTTAACATACTCTAACCTAGGAATATTATACATTATTATGCAATTAATGATGATAGGGTATAGAATATTAATAGGAATAGTTAAGTAGATTAGTTTCTTGTCACAAGACAAGCGTTGGGAAACTATTTTTAAGGTATTTGTAAGTTATGTTGAAAAAACCATTTAAATAATCGAAATTCCAAGATGTGTAAATTGTAAAATAAATAATAACATTATAACACACAAACTATATCGTTTTATAGTAAATAGTATGTAAGTCCGTTTGAAAAAATAGAATAAATAAATAAAAAATGTACTAAGGTTGTTACAAAATTTATAATATACAAAAAAATGTGCGATACATTTATTTATATAAAGTATTTGCAATTGGTTGTTACACAAAGATATAAAATAAATAAATAATACAAAACAGACATTTTGCTTAGGTAAAAAATTTTATAAAATGTTAAAGTCATTTAAAGATGTCATATTTGTTTACAAAAAAAGTACTTTAAATGGCCTTAAAAGTGGTAATTTCGTTTTGAAAATTAATTTAACGTAAATATGATTTACAACCTATTTTAAAACTATTAAGTTTCTTAAAAACTGTCAAGTCAGCAAACATAAAAATGAAATAACTCCCTAACACTTGTTCACTTTCATTTGTCCCTACAGTCCCCCGTATACATACATATATTTTTTGTGCCTTTATTGTTTTACAAGTGTTTCTCACTGCACGCGTCTTTCTTCTTTTTATGCCTATTTTATTTTAGATACAACCTGTCGCACGGGAGATTACGGCCCATACGCACAACGGAGCTATTTCTTTTATGGTTTGTTCCGTTCCGTTTTTGTTTAACGCTCCCGAGGATCACAATCGCACGCAGTCCCACCACCAGAAAACCAGAAAACCCGACTCGAAACCAAAACTCCACTCAAAACTCTCATACATCCCCTTCCCGGGAACTCAAAATAGTGTTTTATTGCTAAAAATTACTCTACTTTTATTTATTCACTCTTTCCACTGCTCATCCACTCTCACCCAGTTTCAATTTTTATTAGTTTATTACGATTATTATCGTTTAATGGGCTGTTTTTTGTTATTTGTTATTGTTGCCGCAGTAGACTAACGTGCGAAGTTGTTTTATTATTTGTTTTGATTATCAAAATGGGCCTTTTACATTTTTCCGGTCGTTGGGCGGCCCACCTGCCACGGTCTTATAGCCCGCACCATATATATCCCGTATATATCCCGTACATCTCATAGCCCATAACCCCGCGGCAAGGGCAGTAAATCAAAGCCCGCTGTGAGTGGCTGCAGATCTGAGTGCACTCGAACTAAAACTAGTTAAGACTATTGCCAAAGAAAATGTTTATATATCAATTTTTTTAAGTAATTATTGTAGGATTACGGATTTTGTGATATTTACTTTAAAAAATTATATAAAAATAAATAATAAGATGGTATATACATATGTTATTTTATAAGAACTGTACCTTATTTTTTGTATTAAACAAAATTTTAAATGTTCCTAAAATAAAATATATATAAAATCTTATAAAAAGATAATTAACTTTTGTATAGATTAATACATTAATTATTGTTTCGATGATATTAGGAATATTACAACTTTAAATTCCCCTTATTTTTCGCAGTGTATGAGCCCGTTTGAGTGCACTCAGTGCGGCGGCCACTCATTCGCACTCGCCGTATGACCCATAAACATGAACCAAAGTGTGGCAAAATGTTTAATTTGGAATTTATGAGCAATTAATTTTAAAGCACTCGCCCGGCCGTTAACGCCGTGTCCGCCACGAAAGCCCCTCCTCTTGGCCATAAAACCATACAAGATTTAACAAGCCAGTGTGCCAAAAAAAATTGATTGTTTAGCCAATCCGCTGATTGATCAATTATTCAATTGTTATCGCCCAGGATTTGGCAATCGCACTTGGCCCAGGCCCGTAAACTACGCGAAAGTCTATTATAAAGGTTTTAGCCAGGCGAGAAGCCCATTAAACTGACAGGTGCTTGGCGATGAGAGGATAATTAAATTGAAATAAATATGTTAAGTTCAGAGAACATAATTAAGCGGAAATAAATTAATTGTTGTAGAATAAGAAATCGCCTTGTGATATATAAATTAAGAAATGTTGATTGTTAAAAATATATAAATACACTTTACATTCTATTCCAGCTTGAAAAATAAATAAAAATACCTATACTTTTAAAAATAATTTTTGTGCTTCCATTTCAGCTATGAATCTTTCTGATATAAATTATAATTTCTAAAATATCATGTTTTGCTTTAAAAAAGAAAAATAGTATTAGTTAGTAGATTTTTTTGTTAACTTATTTTTATCATTCTTAAAAATAAAGAAAATTAAAAAATTTACACTACGATTCAGTGTCTATCCTTAAAATCTAAAATCAAGCAGCAAGGTCACACTATATCTCTACTGTCCCCCACTCCCACTGCCACCCCCACCAAGTTCCGTTATGATATAGCAAACTTCAAAAAGTGAAGAAGTTAAGAAATTGCAGATTCGCTTTATTTGCAGAAAGGCAGGAGCAGAGATAGAGCGATAGAGGGACAGAGAGGGGAAGTGAAAAGACACACAGAGGGGGTTGGGGCGGAAATGTCTGTTTTTGTTGTCCAATTTCAGTCGTAAATTTGAAATTTTTCATAAAAATGTCATAACAGCAATTCCAGCGACAAACGGCAAAAGGCGGAGAGAGAGGCGCGGAGAAAGGAGACGAAAGGAAGAGAGAAATAGGAACAAAAGGCGGCGGCCGAAAAATGGAAGAGGAAGAGCGAATATTTTGCAGCGTCGGCGTTTTTCATCTCTCGAATTTATGGATTTTTCGTAATTTTAGTGTTCTTTTTTTTTTCGGCTATAAAAAAACCGAGACAAATTTTAGGCTAATTTGTATAGGAAAGCACTCACTCGGAGAGCAACCGACTCACTCGCCCGCACTCAGGCTCAGCATGAATAATGCGGGGTAATTTAATCAACAATAACATTTTGCCAAACAAAGCATAAAACACTTAAAAAAGCATTCCACTCACTCGGGGCGGCTCAAAGTAGTTGCGCTCAGCTGCGAATGAGTTCTCACGTTATAAACATGAAAATTAAGCGAGCACTAAAACCGCACTCAACGCACGCCAGGAAACTCACTCAAAGAGCAGCAGCAGCCGAGGCGGCCATCATGCGCTCGAGCGGGAGAGCAGGCAGCGAGCAGCTCGCCGGAAACGGAAAAGCCACGAGTGGGAGCGAGACAAGCGTATGAGTAAGTGACGCTGCCATCTTTCCTATTGCCCGCAGTCGGCGTTGAGTGAGAGCTGCGTTGGCCGCGTGTCTGTGTGCGCTCGAAATGAATGTCACAAACTCAGCATCCAGTTGCCCATAAGAACGCTCGCATGGCTTTTGTATTGCGCCATAAACGTTTCGCTGCTCGTAACGCCACAACGCTCGGCCTTCGCCGCGTAGTCTCCCCAGAAAACGGCAAAAGCAACAGCAACATAGCCAGCGAGGAATAAATAAATCCAAATCCCATCCGCAGACAGACAAAAACTCAAGTCTCCAACGAACTCAAAGCGTTGCGTCGCCGCCACCGCCGCCGCTTCAGTCACTGCTCCGCTGCGGTCGCTGCCTCTGCTGGCGTCGCTGCCCGCGCCGGCAGCAAGAATTACCAATTACACGAAATTTTTATACTCTTTTAAAAATTTCGTTTTATTATAATATTTATTATCGTGGCGCGCAGTAGTGTCTGCGGAACTCAGCTCCACTCTTGGCTTCAGCTCCCGATTCAGCGATTTCGATTCTCCAGATTCTCCGGATTACGATTGCGTTCACCGATTTCGATTGCGATTCCGAGTCCGAGTCCGATCCGCCGGCTTATTGTCACTTAACAGTTTATAGAGCGCATAAAACGCGGTACCGCACAAATAGCGATACGACGGAATACCATGTGAAAAATCGGAAAACCGAAAAACTGTCAAAACACTCCGTTTATAACTCTCGGTGTGCGGTGCATAAAAATTAAAAAGTCATAAAGTTGACATCGTAAAAGGGCCCCAGAGTTCGAGTTCGAGTTTGAGTTCGATAGTTCTACCTGCCAAGTGTTTTATGGCATTTTAAACAAAGTAATTAAAGCAAAACGGAGAAAGCCTTTCTCCACAAGCACACACGCATACACTCGCACACTCAATAGGTCCTAAAAAAGCCATAAAAGCATAAGAGTGCCATTAAAAAAAGCAGATCGCGCGCCTATAAATCACACGTACGAAATCCCGCCGGCACTTCGACCATTCAAAATTCCGCTTAATTGATGGCCGCCTTTTAATTGCTTTCACAACAAATAAACCAAGCTCACACCACACACCACACACACGCAGCAGCTGGCACAACAACACACTCGGCTGTAACCCGAGATCATATGCAAATTTAACAAATTTCGTTGTGAATTCGCCAGTTTCGAGCGAAAAAAAGAAAACGGAAAAGCTGAAAAGCTGCTCGCCAAAAGTTCGCTAGAGAAAATCCCGAGAAAGGTAACGAAATGCATTTCCCAATTCTCGGAAAACGAGAAAGTAGCTTAAAGTCGGGCAAAGTTTCCAATCTCTATCTTGAATCTATCTTAAAAAGTTACTAACTATTTGCCGTCTTAGACTAAAACTTATATTGGGGTAACTAAGCCCATACTAACCCCTTTGGCATTGTGCTGGGAAAAACTCTGAAAAAAAGCTTAAAATTATAAGGAGGTCTTTACATATTTTCCACTTGAGTTCTGTTTCTCGCCATCCGAAAGATTTATGTTCAGTCTAAACATATTCAATTTGGCTAATGTTCGTTTTATGTTTTCCGAGCAATTTTTATAAGCAGTATATATTCTTTTCCCTTGTTTCTTTTGTTTATCACATTTTGAGCAACATTTTTATAATGCGCAGAGTCTATTTTAGCTTTTAGTACATTTTAATTTGATCAATTTGTGGTGATTTATATAGTGATTCCACCGTAGTTTCTATTGGCAGTAAAGTTAAATCAAGCGGGGAGTTTATAGCATACAGACATCATTTAGACATTTAGTTGCTACTAAAGTTAATTTAATTGGGCAGATATGGGCATTTCTAATTATCTTTCTTATGGATTGTTAAGTCATAAAGATAATAGAGAAGATCAAAGGGCAATGTTATCTTGAGATTTGATGCAGTTACAATTTATAGAGTTTTAGTGATTGAATTAGGTTGTAACTTAATTAATTTTTTTGTTAGATATTGTTTATTTTCCATGAATACTGCCTAAAAGCTTTTCCTATTATCTAAAGAGCCATAAAAACTGAATATGATTTACTAAGCTCTAAAATTAATCAGGAACTGGTTTCTTAACAAGAAGAAAATATAATAATGGGTAATTTGATTTGAAAATGTATAAATCCATTTGCTCTGACATAATTATTTACATTTTTAGGGGGTAAACAATTTAGAACATCTTTAGAACTCCATTAGGACCAACTTTTGGCTCTTTTTTCTTCGCTGAATTCGCACAAAATTTGTTAAAGAATGCTTAAAATGTTTTAAACCGAATATATCCAATCCAAAAACATAGCTAAAAATAATACCGAAGTCGAAACAACGAAAAGAACTTGAGTGAAAGAAAATAACAGAGAGAGAAAGAAATCCGAAGACTCGATCCTCGGCCAGAGAGCAGAAAACTATGTGCAATGTCAAAATTTGTTTTCGATAGTATGCTGCCAAAGTATCCACAGTTCCAGCCGTTTATCAGTTCGCACCACCTAACCACCACCCCCCCGACTTCGTCATCTGCAGCAGTCGCCGCCGCTCTAGCCGCCGCCGCCTCCGCCGTGAGCCACAGCAACAACACCAGCGCCAGCAGCAACACGAACCACAGCAGCGGCAGCCCCAGCAGCAGCAGCAACCACAACAACGTCAACCTGAGCGGATCCGGCGGATCCCTGTCTCCCAGCCAGCTCAGCCAGCACCTGGGACACCAGTCCCCCCACTCGCCGGTCTCCTCCTCGTCGCCGTTCCAGCAGCACCAGCAGCAGGTGCAGCAGCAGCAACAGCAGCATCTCCAGCAGCAGCAGCAGCAGGCACAGGTGCACCACCAGCAGCACCACCAGTACTCCTCGCTGTCCGCCGCGCTCCAGCTGCAGCAGCAGCAGCACCACATCAACAAGCTAGCCGCAGCCGCTGCCGCCTCGCACGGCCACGCCCATCAGCAACTGTTGCTCACGCCCCCGTCGGCGGGCGACAGCAGCTGCTCCCCATCGCCGTCGGCCTCCGGCAGCTCCTCGCTGCACCGCAGCCTCAACGACAACTCGCCCGGATCCGGAGCCTCCGCATCGGCAGCATCCGTGTCCGCGTCGCATTCCGCCGCATCTGCATCAGCGGCATCCGCATCCGTCGCCGCAGCAGCCGCTGCTGCAGCCGCCGCCGCCGCGGCCAGCTCCTCGTTTGCCATCCCCACCAGCAAGATGTATCCGTACGTGTCGAATCACCCGAGCAGCCACGGAGGACTCTCCGGAATGGCCGGGTTCTCTGGACTGGAGGATAAGTCGTGCAGGTGAGTTTGGGGCTCAGGGCGAGTGGAAATAGTCAGGGGGGGACAATGAAGCAAGTCTGTTAAAGATCCAGTTGGAATTCCTAATGGAATGGATCCTAATTCCTTTCCTTACTAGAAAAAAATGATAAATGAGATAAATAACTAAAATTGTAAACCCCATAAGGCATCCAACTCTCCGAATCTTATTTCCAAATTAAATATCCATTCAAGAATTTTTTGTTAGCTAAAGTCATAATTTCAGAATATAGTTTTTTATATCGCAGTCTCTTTCAAAAAATATATGAATAAATATTTGGCCAACCAATCCCAAATTCTCCAACTCGAATTCAATTTCTGGCAAATGCTTCTATAAAGATCAGATATTATTAAGCAAACCATAAACCTCCTTTGATTACTTACATTCATATTAATTCTAACCTTTATCTTTGATCCCTTTTATGTCAAATTCAACTGCAACCTGCAACTTTAATGAAACATAAGGGAGTATTATATCGATATGGGGCACCCTAAGTTAGTATTCATATTCAAACACTATAACAACTAAAACTTCGATTCCTTTGCCTGCTATACTTTTCTTTTTTTATTATACCTATTGCTAAGGTATCTTCCTTTTCAAAAATAAATTAAAAGTCACCTTCTGAGAATTAAAATTGCATGCTCTCTCGGCAAGCGGAAATGTCCGTCGAAACCTTGAGTTTAAATCTCCATAAACCGCAAACCGCAAATCCGTTTCGAATGCGCTCTAATTATTGGCAGGGTCCTGTGTCCCAGGGTCCCGTGTTCAGGTCCTTGACCACTGCCCATTCATATCGAATGGCCATAAAGCCGGCAAATTAGAGCAGCCTGCGGTGCCCACAAGATTCGCACGCAGCCTGACCTTCCGCTGCGGCCATTTGCATATTAGTCCACTGTACAGTGGCTACAGTGAGCCCTGCTGTGCGTGGGCGTGTTCGGGATTAGTGGGCAATTAGAGACGACCGCAGAAGGGGGCATGCAAATGGTCAGGGCGCACAGCGGCTCATTAGCATGTGACTGCTGGCAGGGAATGGGAGTCAGGCGTCAGGAGTCAGAAGTCAGGAGAGCAGGGATCACACACACATGTTCTCGAGGCTAATCGAATGTCCATCTCGTCTCTCTCTCCCACAGCAGGTACACGGACACCGTGATGAACAGCTACCAGTCGATGAGCGTACCTGCCTCGGCCTCCGCGCAGTTCGCCCAGTTCTATCAGCACGCCACAGCCGCCGCATCGGCGGTATCCGCGGCCAGTGCCGGAGCGATCGGCGTGGACTCGCTGGGCAATGCCTGCACCCAGCCAGCCTCCGGCGTGATGCCCGGCGCCGGTGGAGCGGGCGGAGCCGGCATTGCCGATCTGCCAAGGTATCCCTGGATGACGCTCACAGGTGAGTCATACTTCCATAATTTATTTAAATAGAAGGGCGGAAATCATCACAAAACTAAACACTATTGGAGAAAATAAAATCACATTAAATCAACATTCTCTCAATTGATCAATACACCGATCTGGTAATTTATCTGGCCACTTACTTTAAGTAAAAAAAGCATCTAAAATGAAGAACCGATCACTTCATATTCTTTAAATAAATCATGCCAATTACACATGGGAAAAGCGCATTCGAAAAGCTTGAAAGGAACTATGTACTTCTCAGATATAAACACATAGACATTTCATCTTAAATAAATTTCCATTTTACGATCTATGAATCGATCTTATTGCTTTTTGTGTACTTATAAATCATGATAAATTACACAGAGATAAAAACAGTAAAAAGAGGTAACGCCGAGGATTTTTCTTAAATAAGAAATTAAAATTCATAAAAAAAGGAAAAGTCAATCAAATATAATTTAAATACTTTATATTACCATTAAATTTATTGTAACTAGAAATAGATGGAAGATTTCGAGTTATAAAAAATTATCTTATTTAAAAAGAATTTGTTCATTACTTTTAATAATTAGAATATATTTCTCCGATATTCCCGATCGTGTTTTTCCACGTGTAGTGCTCTCAATGGTTAGCTTTTACCCTCCAGCTCCTCTATAAACAATAGATAAACATGGGGCAAACATTTTCCAATGGCATTCCCATTTCCAGCGCCATTCCGCCGCCAATTCCAATTCATAATGATCACTTTGCGGGGCACTTCCAAGTCGTTTATTTCGCATCAGTCTTCCAGCGCGATTCGAGTCCGAATCCGTAGCCCAAAACGGAATCCCAAAATGTATCCAAAAACGAAATGAACGAAGAGCTAAAAAGTTGGCAGTAAATAAAAATGAAAATAGTTTGAAAAATGCTTCGCTTGACTGTCTGTCCGTCTGTCTGTCGTGTAGTTTGGCGCGTCGATTTGTAATTTAAATAGCCTCAAGGTTGCCCCGCGCACAGAAACACAGAAAAAAGTCCGGGGATGTGTGCTCCGCGCATACGAAATCCAGATACAGATACTCGCCGAAAGATACAGCTACAGCTAGAGATATGAGCACAGATACAAAGGCGAAAAGTGTATCTTTTTATGCGGCTAACGTAGTACGAGCGAACTCGCCTCCAAATTTATGTGGGTCAGTTTAATTTACGCGATCCGTTCGCTCTTTTTCGCGCATTTCTGCCCCACCAGATTTATTTGGCATTTTCACAGTGCACAAGAAATTGAACGAGAATTCAGTTTTCCGCCACCCGCCCGCCGGGTTGAACGCCTCCTGATTGATGGCGGACAGCATATGAATAGACTGTCAATTGGCCAGAGTTATAGACTGAACATCGGTCGACCGAATAGAGAAGAGATCGGGCGATGTATCTACTCGGGAATCGCAGGGATTTCACTTGAATTTATGGCCCCCGCAAGGCATGTGCATTAACTCGTATGAGTAATTAGCCATTGATGGGCCAGCAGACAGATTTCGAATTATGGTATTAATAACGAAAAATAAGGTGGTAATTTTATGAAGATTATATTTTATTGGGGTTAAAAAGAGAGTTAGGAACGTACAAAAAGTTACATAGAGGTAAATCAGAGAAAACCAGCTGCCGGGCCTTTGGAAATTTACATATTTAGCTAGATTTGGGTGTCAGCAAATCGATAACCAGCGCTGCGATTAATCTATGCAGATTAAATATCAATTCCACTATTTTAGCCCCATGAAATTATGAAAACATATGCATAAATAAAGGTATTCAACCGGCCAAAACCTGTTGGTAATAGTAAAAAGCCCGGGCCGGGAAGATAAACGGTATTTCGCACAATGAAATATTTTGCATATCTCCCGCTCACAGCGCCAAAGGCGATAAAATTGTCAACGAGATCATAGACGACGCGACTGGCGGCGATGAAAGTAAATACGAGCATGACGCCATTATGGCAGCCAAGTGCGCGACACGTCGACGCAGCGGGTTCTCCTCCTGGCCTGGTCTGGCTTGGCGGCTCCTTCTCCTCCACCTCCCCCCGAAAAATCCAGATACTGTACATAAAGTTGCACATAAACTGCACATATATATATGTGAGAATCCCTCCTACAAAAAAGTCTGGGCGCTTGGCTTTCACTTGGCCAAGCCTCTGCGAAACCCACCCAAAAAGACAGACCCGGACACACGAACAACGGCAGCAACAGCAACAACAACGTTTTACAGCTGAATGCTTGCCAAATGCAATTTAACTAATGAATTTTAATATTTTACGCCAAAGCGTCTGAATGAATTTTCATTTTCACATCGTTGCACCGACTGCGCCAGCCCCAGCAACATCAACAACAATGTTGCAGTGTTGCATGTTGCCTCAAACCAATAGGGGGGGCCTGGGCGTGGAAAACCCCACTGAAAACTGGGATAACGGGAGGAAAGGCGCGCCTGCACCTGATTATGCTGATAAGAAAAAGCAAAGAGGTTAACTTTTCTTAATTATCTGGAAAAGCGCAGCCCGACAAAGCATGAAAATGGCAAAAGCTTTTCCCCGTCTTCTTCAGCGGCGCTGGGATATTCGCAAACTCAGCACGTGCGGTGGCCAATAAGGAGAAAATGGCCAAGAAAGAAGGGGTGAACAAGTACACAGGCGAAAATAAAGATTGATAGGGTTTTTTGCTAAAGAAAGAAAGTTAATATGACTGATATCAGTTATGCATTTAAGAGCTTAAGACGAAATGTGATATATTTTTGAAAAATCTAGAATTGGTCAGAGTATTTTCTATGTGTAGACAGAACACTGCCTTGGCCAGATAAGAAGCGTCTGGCCCATAAATTGTGCAATCATCGAAGCGACAAAGAAGTCTCGGCCTGCAGAATCTTTGTACGTATTAGAGATTGCCTGTCTGTCCGTCCAACTGTCCGCCTGCCTGTCCGTTTGTCCGTCCGTTCGTGTGTCAAATAAAGTGGCAACAACGACAAGGCGAATGCACAGAAATTTGTGTATTTTAATTAAAAATGCGCCAAACGATGCCGAGCAGCTTCATCTGCTTATTAATTAGGAGGAGCCGACGCTCTGGTCATTGCCTCTCGGTCATCTCCCCCAGATGCTTCTCCAGACGACTGCCCCGCCTCCTCAGTTTCCTCAGCTTCCCCAGCTTCTCCACATATCTCCGTCTCCATCTCCACCATCTCGTGGTCTACTTAGAGCGGAGCCGGTTCAACTGGCCAGAGGTTCACTCGGCCGGTGGTCCGGTGGCCCGGGTAATTCTGCTTTTTGTGGCCGGCGCTGACAACTAAATTGAAAACGGCCCGATTGAGTGGTTTATGAAGGCTGCCATGTGGAACCTCTGGGCACTGCTAGGGGCCAGCAGTGGACATGATTTGAGAGATCGTCGCGTCGCTCCATTACTCAGCGGGACTCGCTGGGCCTCAAGGCTGTTTGGCGAGGAATTTCGCATTAACAGCACATGGGGAGCACACACACTCAACTCCTTAGTTACTTAACAAAATACATCGAAGAAAACCCATAAGCTAATTGTTTTTCTCTCTCTCTTTAATTTCAGACTGGATGGGAAGCCCCTTCGAGCGTGTCGTTTGCGGCGATTTCAACGGTAAGTACCGCAATTAACCGGAAACCCTTGAAGTTAATTCCCCGACTGGCATTGAGCCAATGGGTTATGGCCTAAGGATTGCGGGTAATCCGTGGAATATGATGGTTTTTTTAGAGCCTGGCCGAATGGCCTTGAAAAATATGATTTACCTGCTGCGGGTGTAGTTTTTCTCGTAGCTACTTTCACCTCGGTGAACCCTTCTCGGCGGAATGCATTCGTCACATAGCTCCTGCTGTCCTGTCATAAATCCCTCAACCTTTGTCCCTATCCCTGCATTATTCAATGGACAATTGCATTGTTTATCGGAGTCATTTACCGGCAAATACGAGAGTATCTGAAATGGTTTAGACATCCCAGATGCCGGATGGGCCACTGTTCGCCTCTCCATGCAAATCTCTTGGGCTCTGTGAAAGTTGCAGCCAAAATTCAACTCAAGTATTTCGCCTGGGATCGTAAATCACCATTCCTTATCGACAGGGCCCCCCAAAACACAAACCGCTGCTGTCCATAACAAATACCTTGGAGTACATCTCGCTTGGTGACAGGGAAACCAAAAAAACTCACTCAAAGCTGGACGGGATTGATCGATTTGTGCGGACGTCGATCTGCGTTCTTCTGGGGCTCGTTAAATGGCTTTTTATGGGCGTTTTATGATCTATTTACGGTTTTACGCATGGTCTTGCGCCGTGCATAACGATCGTGATGTTATGTTTGTGGACTACCGAACGATCACCGATCCCCGATCCCGATCCCCGTTTTATGGGCCCGATAATGGCGTTGATTGTTTGGCGAATCACCACCGTATAGCGATAGATATAGCCTCTATATGTTATATGCCCCATTTAATTAGTTTGAAACACGGGTAGCCACTGTCAATTGCGGGCTTACAATGGGCGGTCATTAATCGGCATTCACAGTCACACTCACAGTCACATTCCCATCTAAATTCCCATTCACATTTCACTCGAGTTAATGGCCACTCACTTTGTAGTTTTCCCATTAGCTGGGCCATTGAATAGGGCACGTAATCGAATAACAATCGGGAAGTATAGTGGTTTTATTAATTGGCTAGGTAGTTAATGGTTGGTTTTGTAGTTTATAGAAACAAATTGGTATTAGTTTTGACTGTAATGTTTAATAGATCAAAAGTTACTATAATTTGTATATAAAGGTATATTTGTTCTACTAAATAAAGCTACTTAGCTTAAATATCCACTTATTATACTCAACTTTAAACATGAAAGAACCTTGTTTATAGCCTTTAAAAGGACTTATCGATTAGGAAATGAATTCAACCGTATTAATGAGTATTGCGCATACGCCCAGTAGCCCCGCAATGACATTAACCACTTCCCCTCTCTTTCTCTGTTTTGTTTTTGGTGTGGCATGTAATTGCGAGCCGTTTAATTGCTCTCGAAAACATGGACGAACAAATTGCGGCCAGTGTCCAAGCAGTCTGGTTTGTGGTCTCTTGGCCTCCTGGTCTTTAGCCCTGTTCCAGAGGCTGAAATCGGAGCAGAAGTACGTGCCACGGCTCGGCTTTGGGCGTCACAGATCGTTTGATATTGGAGAGGGTTCAAGTCCCCAGCTCCGCTTCTCCACTGGCGATCCTCTGGTGTTTGTTTTGAAAATAAATCACTGGCGTTGGCGTTGAGCGGAGTCATTCGGGCAATTTACAGCACTAACAGCCGCTGTTTGACAAGTAATTAACTCACCGAGTTCCAGTTGCTGCCAGTTCTGCATAGATTTGCTGCTGGTGGTTTTTTAGCTTGGGTATAAGATTACAATGGGTCTTTGAGGGATAGCCAACTAAATAGGCTATGAAAAAAGAGGAATTATTTAAATCATTTATTAATATCATGTTAACATGATGAGAACAGCTTAATAAAATAATTCTAAAATAATATAATTCCCACTCTTCTCAACTTTAAAAGCAAGCCTTCAATATAAATGTCACACTTTTCTATAGTATTTAAGTGCCAAGATTGAATTAATAGTTTTTAATTTAAATATTTGTAGTCCTCTCAAGTTATACAGAGAAACCTATACAGTTAATGGCTCAGTGATTCTCTAAGACAACCCTCTTAGTTCTTTTCAAAGTCGACAAAGTGACTATCTATCCTCGCGCCATGATTTATTCGCATTCCCTGCACAGCGATAACGGCGCGAATGGAATAATAAAATATATTATTTTTATTAATTTTACAAGCCATAATTGCGACTGGCGATAGTCTCGCCCGCCGGGGCAATTGAATTATGGACTGTCCTCTGTCTATCTCTGTCTCAGCGCGACCGCCTATCTCCCTCTCTGAACCCTGGCTTGAACTTTAGCTTCGCGCGGGAATCGGGAATATCAGTGCTATATGAATGTTTCAATTTAATTTCCATATTTTTCTCTGGGGCGGGGATCAATGTCATTGGCAGGGGTTTTCGGGGGCGCGAAGATCCGCCATTTCGCCGATAAATGTTGATCCCGCTGGGGATCTGTATGCTGTATCTCTGCCGTCTTTCTCTCGCATCGCTCGAAACATGGACGACTGCTGGCAAGGGTTAATTTATGAGGCGCGATAAGCGAATTCCATTTCGTTTCGGTTTTGTTTAATTTCCGATTCCCTGTGTTTTCTTTCGGTCTCTGTTTTCCTCTTTTTTTTATTTGGTATTTACATTTGCTGCTCCCTCGAGTGGTCGTTCCCGCTCTCCATTCATATTCCTATCTCGCTCCAATACGACACCGTGTTATCGGCACGTTTCGTGTCGTTGTATTATTTTTTCCGCTTTTTTTTCTTTTTGCTCTGCGGCGGCGGAAAATTCAAAATGACACGTTTCTCTCTGAGTTTTTTTTTTCGTTTTTTAACTACCCCGTGCGGCTGTTAATCTGCGGTTTTAATGCCCGAGTGGTGCAAATTGGCAAAGGGGTTTGGATTACCAGGATCAGGCTGCCCGGGGGAAAGGGTTCTCCGGAGTGGGCGACACATCCGCAGACAAGGACCAAAAATGGCAGCCAGACTGGCGCGTATTTTGGGCACTGGGAATGGGCCGACAGACATGTAAATTTGGCGCAGACAAAATCAAATTAAAAGCGCACACGTTCCACAGACAATTGCCGACTCCGATTCCCACCGAAACACCGACCTCTCCCCGCTCATTTAATCAAAGTTTATTCCCCTCTCACACGCTGCGAAAAAAGTGGGTTCAAAAGTCATCTGAATTGTGTCTTTAAGCTAATTTGGATTTTATTTTAATTATACAAATTTAAAGTTCTTTTTTCCATAAATGACATTATAGAATATGTCAAAATAATAGCTAAAATTTTACATTGGAACTTTATTTAAATAAAGTTTTAGTCTTAAAAGTTATCATCTCTGTATGTTCTTTATTTATTTCTTGTTTAATTAATTTTCTCTCACTGCACATATGAGAAAACAAATAAAGCCATCAGTAGGCAAACTTTGCGCATTGCCATTAGCTTTAATATTTAATTTACACAAAAGTTTTATTTAGAACTTGGCTCTGGCGTGCGACAATTTCGCAGGATTTCCATTTTCCACATCGCGTGCAATGCGTGACTGCGACAATTTTTCCCCTGACTTTCCGGTTGTAATAAATTCGAAGACAGAGAGTAGTTAATATTAATTTAATCGCGAAATTAAACAAGTCGCTCGCGGTGTCGGCTAATGCACTCTTTTTGTGTGCGATTCTTGAGCTAAATTTATTACATCTTCTGATTAATGACCGAGATTAGAGTGTTCACGTTGCACTTGGTTCTCTTTGATGCGAATAATCGTGGGGAAATTGCACTTCAGGTTAAGCTCATTAAAGGAATAGTAAAGGTTAACGAATTGTTTTTGGCTTACAATTAAATTACTAAACTCAAAGTTACATTCTTTACATTCCAGTACTGTTTCGATTTCGGGGTTTTTCTTAAATTTATGATTTCTGTCAAAGAAATTGTCCTTTAAATAAAGAAAGCCCTAGGGCCTAGGCCTTTTGTGTTTTGTGTCCTCCCCTTGAAGAACTCGTTATTCCAGTTGTTGGCTTTAGTGGGAATCCTTCCGCTCCTCTCCCTCTTCTAATGAAGCAATTCAGGTAATTGGAGTCCCTTCGCCGGAGGAGCTTCGTCCATATATGTACATATAGTGGCTGTGAAGGGAGAAACAAAACTTGCAAGGGGTGAACAATAGGGAAAATAAAACCTGTCGGTGACAAAAGACTTTCCTCTGGGATCAGCATGGCAGCAGCATCGCCTTCAGACACCATTTTCTCGAATTACTTCTCCCGAGCAGCCATTAACAATGGGCCAACAGCGAGTGCAACTGAGTGTGTGTGTGTGTGAGCCATTAATCAACTTTGTCAGCCACAAAAAACGCAGAAGATGGTACACGAGAGAATTCCAAAGGAAGTGCAAGATTGGAAAGACTAATAAGCGGGCCTCGTTTCTGTGGTCTGCGGTGCCTTAGGGATTCGGGGAGCGAGCGACAATCAATTTCTCAGGACCCCTACCCAGGACCACACCTCAACATGCGAGGGGGTACTGTGGGTACACCAAGAAAAATTAAGAAAAATAAATTTGAAATGTCGGGAAAGATGTTAAACTGAAACCTCAGTAGTAGAGTTAAAGCTTGACCCCTTTTTAGATTCAAATAAAAATACCTGTGAATAAAGCCCTTCAAAACATTACAAATATTTAATTTAGAATGGGTCTCTTAAATACCTTTTTTCCCAGTGTACACACGAGCACTGTGCCTACGGGTATTATATTGAAATTTCCATCTGTGAGGGGGATTAGCATGAGTTATGCGCACGCCTAGGTAAATATAGAACCCGCATCGATCGATCGATGCTTTTTATACGAATTTAAGTGTCACGTTCTCGTTTTGCGGGGGGAAATGGAGTGGTGGGGATTACAGAGGGGGCGAAGAGGGAGCGGGGGTGCTTCCCCGAATGGCGTTTTAATACGTCATCGTTTCAAGTCGGCCCACGCAATCTAAGTTATGGCCGACATCTGCCCCCAAGTTCTGCATTCGAATCGGAATCGAAATGGAGATGGCAATGGGTCTGGGAATGGGAATCCGGAGTTCGTGTTTGTTTTCACCAAATAGGAATAGAAGTATATATATATATATATATATACCCAAATATCGAATGCGGGGACCCGGTGTGCACCGAGCCGTGAACGCAGTTGGGAAAACGAAAAAGGCCGAAAAAGGCAAGGAAAACCCAACCGACTGAGGCAAACAAAAAACCAAGAAACAATACCAAAATGCGTTCTCGCAGTCAGAGAGCAGTTGGCTCAATTTATATGTATTTTCAATAAAATTCGATATAATGCTTGCCAAGGTTCATAGAACGACCAAATGAACTTGGAGGAAAAAAGGAGAGAAAAGCAGCCAATGAAGGCAATCAATTTCAATTCAGTTTCCTCGCCTTTCCTTTCCCAAAACAAAATAACGCCAAAGCCAATGAGGCGTCCAAAGGGCAAGACGAGGCCAATTGCAGTTATGTTACTGCCTCGAAACCTTTTTCTTTACCCTTTATCTTCAGGGGATTGGGTATCTTAGCTTTACAGACATTACACTGTATTTTTTGTGGGATTTTTTAGCAGCTCTTGGGTGGGCCAACAATCGATAAAATAAGCAAGTGCTTGCTAGAATAATTTATCATATTTATGTCGTAGGTCATTAAGATTTTATTCCTTTAATGTCTCCCGCAAAAATGTAAATACTTTGGGGATCATTAAATGGAATTTCCGCTTAATAAAAGATCAATGTGATTCTTAGAAAATAATTATATTTATTGGGTATATCTGGCATTAATATTTACGTCTATTGTATTACAAATATAAAAATATTTTAATTGGTTTTTTCAATGCAAGTTATTTTTTATATTTAGAAAACACAGGGTATACTTGCTATTAGTTTCCAATTGTAGCTTCAGCTCACCAGTGCCCTTTGTTTTCCCTTATCCTCCGAAAAATAACCCCAAACAAAGGAGCCAAAAAGTGTTGATGAACCCAAGGGCCACCCAGCTAGCTAAGCCTCAGATACAGCTACAGCCCGGGTACATATGTATATAGACAGCTACAGATACATTACGCGAACAAATAATTCCACTCACATCGAGAGAGTCGCTGCGGCGGCGCTACTTCATTGTGATCATTGAATGGCCGTTGATTGTGTCGCATCGATTCGCGGCGATTTTAATCGCAAGCGGCGCACATTAAACGCCTTTCATTTGCAATTAAATTGCGGCTCACAGACGGGCTAGATACCAACGGATACACAGAAAAATGGGCGGGGACACGGATTCAGATTCAAATACAGATACAGATACAGTGAGGGTGCTCGACTTGCGGTCAGTTGGCGACACGTGTCCCCGGAAAAATTCGAGAACGTGGCTGAAGTGGCGGGAACAGACGCCGTTTGCAAAAATCTTGCGGATTACCAATTCTAGACGCCTAATGCCATTTATAGGCCATCGCTACAAATGCTCCACAGCTGTCCGTCGTCCGTCCAAAATTAGTTGAGCTCCCCGCCCGGAACTTGCCCTCGCCGTCTCTTTCCCTTTGCTTCTCTCTCTCTCTCTCTCCTTCCGGGTGGGCCGACAAATTTATTGGAACCACTTCGGTGCGATGGGCTAAATGGGGGCTGAATGGGGGCCAAAAAGAGTCTGATTTTACCGGCTTCCTTTTGGCAAGACTTTCTGCCAATCAGGAGCGCCGGCAGAGGGGTTAGTTTGGTTTCTAAGGGGGGTTTTGTAATATAATATTATGTTCTTATTATTATTCTTTACATATTTAAAGAAAATATTTTTCTGATTTAGTGGTTTGATTTATCTAAAATTTAAAGCCAACTTTATATAACTCTTCACATATTTTAATTACAAAGCTAAAATAAATTAATTTTAATACCAAAAAAAAATTAGTAATATTTGGAACCCCCTTAAGAACCCCTTTAACCCTGCGCCCCTGCCAAACAACCCACCCCCATCCCCTCGGAAAACATCCATTCTGCGGCTGGCTTCTTCTTCCGTTTTCCCTTTTCACTTCTGGCCATATATTTTTCACATTTATGTCGGGTATTTTGTCTTATCACACCCTCGTGTTTGCAGTGCGTGCAAAAAATGCCTTCGATGGGATGGGGAGCTGGCTAGGGGGCGTGGCAGTGTGGGGGCTGGGGGAAGGTTGCGCCGCCAACCACCCACGAGATTAAAAATGCCATAAAGACAGTAAGGGTGAATGGCTCTAATGGCTGCCGTTGCCGTTATTCGCCATCCCTCTCGCTCGCGCTGTGTGCAAAAAAGGAAAAGCGCCGAAAAGGAAAACGGAAAGGAAAAAGGAAAGCCAAAAACCGAAAAACTCGGGCTGTTACCAAGTTGCCATGGCTCCCAGGTTCGAGCAAGGAATTAAGGGCTGTCTGCACTTTCCGGAAAACAGAGCAAATACCCGAAAATTCTGACCAGATAATGCGAAAAACATATGAGAGTATCCATTACATTCGATATATCAGCGATAAGAAGGGTTTTCTAAAGGTTGCTATGATATATGGCATATGGTAGAGAAACTAGGGTTTGATTGCCAAAAATTGTTATTTGATCGTTAGGCGGAAATTGTTAAGAAAATTAAATAAAAATTGCTAGGAATTTAGTAATTATTTGTATCTCTTTCTAAGTTGACTTACCTTTTTAAACGATGTATATTTATTCAATTAAATATAACAGTTGGTTTTATATTCTGGGCAGTAATTTAAAAAATTATTAAACACCTAGAATACATTTAATTCAAAGAATGAAAAATATTAAATTATTTATCAATATATTATTAATAAATATGTTCATAAATATTGCTGTGAACGAGAACTTTTAGAAAACTGTATGAAAAGCAGCTCATTTTATGTCCGAATTTTAATAGTCCAATTTCTATTAACAACGAAGCCCCCCAAATTTTTTCCCCAACTATTTTCCATTTTATTTACTCCAACAACATCCTTTGTGGGCATGATACAGTTTTAATTGCAAACTCAAATACACTTTCCTCTTGGTAACACCACCTCCTTTTCCCTGAACTCGGCAGCGACTCGGAGTAATTCCAATAATGGCGTGAAATATTTGATGAGAGTATATTAATCCCCCAGGAGCCCAGGAGTATTTGCAACATTTGCCGGGAATTTTCTCCGCTCTCCGGAACAGACAGCGACAGCTTGCCATATATTTTCCAAGATTAAGCACACAATTAGCAGTCGAGCGGGGAAAAAGAGATAGGGGAGGGAGTACGATGGGGGCGTGGCAGATCTGATAGCACAGACACAACAACACACTGCACATAAATTGCAGAAGAAGCATCCCCCGGCGCACGCTTTCCACCCACCCCTTATCCTCTTAACCTGCCTCCCTGCGCGACTGATTAAATTTAAATAAATTTAATAAACATAAATTATTTGCAATGGCAGCCAGGAGCCAGGAGCCGTGTTCTTGCCACCCCCAAAGAGTCACGAGCATGAGCGCAATTTAATGGCGGCGCTTACCTGCCCCACCTCCGCTCAAGCCCCGTGCCACCCCCTTGTGCTCTTCATCTTAGCCCCCTCTGAAAGTGCGGCTAAAAGCCACACAAAGGCGCCAGATGTTGCCCGTGAGCCTTGTCAGAACAGCGTTTAAGCGGCTTTTCTTTCAAAGTTTAATTAGTCTTCGTCGCTCCACGAATTCCGCGCATTTGCATATTCCAAGCTTCTGGGGGAAAAGGGGGAGATTCGAGAAGAGGGACGGCTCCCCGGGGAGGGCTCATGATTTTACCCGGGAACATTGCAATTTGCGCTAAATGCTGGAAAGATCGTCCCCTCAAAAACAATGAGCTCTGCTCTGCGCCTCCAAAAATTGTTGAGCCATCACAAAAATTCATTCCCCACTTCGATTCATTGTGAGTGTGATGGTATATCTCTCTTTGGGCATGTTAAATGTCTGCCCTTTGTTTATATATCTTTCAACATGCCATCCGGGAAGTTAGTTTCGAAAATTCATACCAAATATAAACAAATCAGCATAAAACATACGCGCAGCCAGTGAAATTTCTTCTCTCTCTTCGAAAAAAAATCGAAGAAAACGAGATAAATATACGATGGCATAAATATGCGTACACATTTTTCTGGAAAGCATACTTGTACAGATATGTATCTTTTGTGGAAATTATGTAGGGAATTATTTGGAAGCAAAAAGCACATTGTTGGTGGATAAAATGTTTTTGCAGAAGAACTTTGAGCCAATCATTTGATTAGATTTATATTTACTATTTCTGTTGCATTAAAAACCATTTCAAAACACTTACATTTTCTCATATAAAAACTATAATCATCAAACATTTGGCTTTTATTTAAGAAGATTAATATTTATTTTTTATTACCATCTATTATTTTTCACTATTAAAACGTTTTCATTCACAAACAAGGAATTCCCCACTATATATCTCAACTTTCTTATCTAAAAGTTATAACCATAAAGAGTCACATTTAAATTGTCAATGCCCGGGGCCTAAAACAAAAGACCGCTGAGCTAGATCAGCATTATTTAAATTATTCCCCCAGACACTCCCCATAAACTAAAGAGAAGCCCCACGCGGTTTCTACAAAATTCCACTCAAAGACAAATACACAACGAAATTTGCGCGCCAAAAGTCAACAAACAAGCGGAAAAGAAGGCCGGAGGCGGGAAAGTTTCTTTTTTTTTTTTGGTCAACAACAGCAAAATCACGGAATTTATTTGCCGGCAAACAGTGTACAGCTTGACCCGAGCTAGGAATTCTAAATCGAAATTCTAACTAATTGCCTGACTGAAATAAAAGAAGAAAACAGAGCTCGACAGACATACCACACAATGTTTCTAAAGTTCTTTGTCAAACGATATGTAAATTTGTTTATTATTTACCAAAACGAAACGAAACGAAAGGGAAAATGGGAGCCAAACACCAAACACGAAATACCAAATACTCGTACCCGAAATGTTTGTTTATTGTACAATTTTGTGTCGCTTGATAAACAAGAATTCCAAGTCCCCGCGGAACCACTTTCGAATGCACACACAGATACTCACACTCAAACACACACACACATAGCGGCACTCTGGGGCAAACTATGGCGCTTTTTACCGCCCCCTCACCGCTCCTCTTGAGTGTGTATCTTTATTGTACGCTTTGAATTGTTTTTATGATTTTTATGTCATCATAAGTTTCAGTCTCTGCGCTGTGTTTTTTGCTTTTGTTTTTCAGCGTCTCGTTTTCGTATGTTTCTGCGCTTATTTATACGCGCCGCTGTTTATTGAACAATTACGTTTATGATTATTAATATTTTTAATTGTTAATGTCATTGTTATAGACGCTGTCCCCGGTTTTGGGCCATAACCATTCCCATTTCCATAACCATTCCCATTCCCGACCCATTACCATTACCATTCTCAATCCCATGACAGCGGCGACTTGGGATGATATTTCTGACCGCTCGGCTGTTGTTTTGTCACCTCTTGGATTCTCTATATTCTATAATATAACCACTTCGATCCGTGGGCCGCTTGCTCCATTTTGGCGGACAACGCCACCGCGTCTGGAATTTCCCACCGATTCCGGGGAAACAGAAACAGATTTCTGGCCCCAAGTTTTATTCCGTTTTGTTTACTGGTCGCCGCCGCCGCTTCAGTCAATTGCAGCCACGATTTATGGCGCGCTAATTGATTTTTAATTGGAAAATGGTTTTCCTTAGCAATTGTGCAACGGACCGGTTCGACGAGCAAAAAATAAAACCTCCAGACAGCCGCTTAGCGCTTGTCAAGTCTATCGAAGCGCTTACAGCTAATTTATCGATTAGTGCGCAATCGGAATCAATTATGGAAATTTGAATAGTTTATAGCCATTTGCAATACATAATCGCTGCTTAGTGTTCATTAAAATAAAAGTAAAAGTTATATGCATTTGTAAACATGTGCTGAGATTTATCTGAAGTGAGTCATGCCTAGGCAGAGTAAATAAATAAATAAAATGGCCTTGATGAGCGATATGTTTATTTTGAGAAACAATTTAAATCAAATTTTAGAAAACGTAATTCTTTGTTGATTTAAAATATTCTGATGCGCGATATTTTGAGAATTAATATACAAAATGAATAATGTATCTGAGACTAACCTTTTAAAGAAATGTTATTCTGATTTATAAATATTTTTAAATTCGAAAGTATTATTTCTTTTTACGAGTCGTTAATAGATCTCTCAATGAGCTGTATTGAAATATTTTGTTATTAGGATTTCCTTCAAATTTAGACTATTTTAAACTTCTTCTTTTAAATATGAATCATTCAGTAGCTTATTGACTCAACCTTTTATTAGTTCTATTAATAATCGAATTCTTTTCATCAAACCTATCCGATTAATCTCGAAAAGAATGTTGTAACGATCTGCTTAACTTTACATTGATACCAAATAATATTTTCCATATTTTGAATGAATTCCTCGCTGCTGGGAAAGATCATTGAACTCGAAAAGTCTCCCACAAAGTCGCTCTCTGCGAGACTCACTCGAAACCCGAATTCAAATCGTCGATTTTCCATTTTTCCCAAGCGGATTTAAGGCTTTTCGAATCGTTTTTTGAGTGGAAATGCAGCGGCGTTGGAAAATCAATAACAAAGTCTATGACTCAATGTGTGTGAGCGAGCTCTCTTTTCCGCTCGGCTCCACGTGTGAGTGCGCTCTTGCTCCCTCTCTCCACCGCCTGTACCGGTTTGGCTGCGCCGACTCACCACTTCGCTCAACTCCCCGTCCCGCTCGCTCGGTCGCTCAGGCGTTGCCATGCCAACGCTCTCTCGCCGCTCGTCTGTGTGCGTGTGTCTACCTGTGCGAGGGCAGACACTGCGGCAGCCATGTTGGATTCCATCACTCCGCTCCTGCGAGCGAGTGGTGCAGCCATCCCGCTCGCACCTGCGCCCTGCGCCCCGGCGGCCATTGCGGGCGTCGTAAATCTTGTTTAGGGGCGCGTGTGTCCTGGGAGTCGTGATTTATGGGACGAATTGTAGCTGCTCATTGTAGCGTGTAAATAATTTAGATTAGTTCGCTATTCCCGGGCGCAGGACCCCGAAAAGGGGAGGTTGATTAGAATCGAAATTGCTTTTGCTCCCTCTGAACTATGTCCTGTCCACTCCACGCAGCGAATGTATTTCCTATTTTATGGCAGCTATCCGGGAATTAAAAACAAAGGGATTCAATTGCAGTCTAATTATTTTAGAGGTTTGAGCAATATTAAACACGTAATTTACCATTTCAATTTATTAGTCATGCGAATAAATGAGATTACTCATTAACTTGTTTTATGTATTTTGAAATGTAGTAATTAACTCGATAGTTTCCCAATAAATTTAAATGAATTTCCCTGAGAGCATAGCTAATATTACTCCCTCCTATGACTCACCTAAACCTGCTTATCCGTCCAGGTAAATCCAAAAGTCACAGTCTCCTCCGTCCGTAAATGTTTTGCCAACTGCTCAATCTCATAAAAAATGCAGCGGAAAGTCGGCAAAAAAAAATCACAAATGATTTACAACTGCAACCGAGGAAGACTTACAAAATCTGCACCTTTCATAATATTACGTAAAAATTGTCCCTTTCTTTATTTTGTTTTGCCGTTGGAGAGTCGCAACTTGCAAACCATAAAAAATTGCCGCTGACAAGGAAACCTTTTAGCAGAAAAACTCCACACAAAGGCGGCAAAAAAGAGCCGAGACATGAAAGCCATAAAACGGCAAGCGGCTAAAAGTGAGAGGCTGCTAGGCTGCTAGGCTGGCACTGGGACAGCAATTTGTAGATAGCGAATTTTTGATTTCCGTAACATAAACACGGAGCCTGTGCCCATTCCAGGCGCATCTTCGCACCGTCGCGCAAAAAATTCGCACAGGTAGCGTGGAAAATTGCTAAAAAAAAAGAGAGATACAACAAAAAATAGGAAAGAAAACAAAAAAGAAGTACGGAGTGGCCTGCAGCAGGGAAAATCGAGAGAAAAGCGCTGGCTGGCCACCAGGGCGAGACCTGCCGCTGGGCGATTCGGTGCCGGTTGCTTCACCCTTCCACGCACCGCGTGCGATGCCAATCCGCAGCGGAATCAGGTCCGGAATGGACCCCGGGGAGTCCGTGTCCTGGGGCGGCGGCGGCTGCTGACGTCAGGTCTAGTCTGTTGGCTCACCCTTCTCCTAGGAGTCGGTTGGGAAAATGTTTGTTTGCCTCGTAATTTGCAGCCAGACATTCGCAGTGCAGCGAATCCGAATCCGAATCCACAATCCCCAATCCCTGAGCACAAATCATGGGGCGACATGCCTGACATGTGTTGCTGCTGCTGGTCGTTAAGGCGAGCCAGAGTTCCATTTTCGACTGTCTGACAGCAGCGTCTTTGCAGCTCATTAAGCGTTGCCAAAAAAAAAAAACAGGGAAAACAACATCATCATCCGGACAATAATCAACAGCATCTGACGTGACTTTCTCTGCTCTCTTCCCCTCAACAGGCCCCAACGGATGCCCCCGAAGACGCGGCCGCCAGACCTACACACGCTTCCAGACCCTCGAACTGGAGAAGGAGTTCCACTTCAATCACTACTTAACCCGGCGGCGGCGCATCGAGATCGCACACGCTCTCTGCCTGACCGAGCGCCAGATAAAGATCTGGTTCCAGAACCGGCGCATGAAGCTGAAGAAGGAGTTGCGAGCAGTCAAGGAAATAAACGAACAGGTAAGGTCTCCTCATCAAAGAGAGTCTCCTACAAGACCCTGCTTGGGCGCCTCAGAGATCCCATTCCCTTACTAACTATAGCTTGATTTCTCTATTCTCTAGGCGCGTCGCGATCGCGAGGAGCAGGAGAAGATGAAGGCCCAGGAGACGATGAAATCCGCCCAGCAGAACAAGCAAGTACAGCAGCAGCAGCAACAGCAGCAGCAGCAACAACAGCAGCAGCAGCAACAGCACCAGCAGCAGCAACAGCAGGCGCAGGACCACCACTCTATCATCGCACACAATCCGGGCCACTTGCACCACTCCGTCGTCGGCCAGAACGATCTCAAGCTCGGCCTGGGCATGGGTGTCGGCGTGGGAGTTGGCGGTGGCATCGGACCCGGCGCCCTTGGCGGTGGCTTGGGCGGCAACCTGGGCATGATGAGCGCCCTGGACAAGAGCAATCACGACCTGCTGAAGGCGGTCAGCAAGGTCAACTCCTAAGCTGGCCAACGCAGCCGCTGTCGCCGCCGAGCCGAGCCAACGAGCCAATCTTCCACCAGCCGCACCACTAGCTCCACTAGCACCACATCACCATCACCACCGCCGCCGCATCGCGTCGCGTCCTCGTCTCTGTGTAGCGCGCGAGATTGAAAGCAGAAGATAAACTCGATAACTAAAATACGTAAAGTTTTACATAGTAAATAGTTGGATAAGTCTACAAACCTACAAACATACACGCCACTGAGTGGGTCTAGTGGCCCAGGAGCTCTTCACGATTGAATTGCGGTGGATCCAAGCTTTCTGAGGTTTCTCCCAGGTGCGGTTGCCTATGTGATAGAGCAACGCCTGCGATTCCCTTCCAGATCTCCAGTGAGAATTTGTGTATCCGACATTTCTTCCTTTATTTCCAACCCCCAAACAACTGCCAATTCAACCCCCAGTGAAGAGCCCGTGGGCCAGGGCACTCAACGTGGTAATATTAATGGATAACTTGAACTACTTAGAATAGCGGTAAATGCTTAAGGCAGGAGTTAGCAGGAGACGCGATCTATATAAATGAATATTGACGAAATGAGCGATTTTTGATAGTCAGAGAACTCCGTAGCCCGACCCCAGTCCGCTTCCAGTGGGAGGGGCTTGGAGGAAGGGAGCCTAATGGATTCGAGTGTAAAATTATTTGCGACTGCTGTAGGATAACCTAGTTCGATATTTAGAAGCCACGTTCGACTATGTTTGAATGCATATTAATATACGGATATGCTTACCGATTAAAGATACTTACATATAGAGTTATAGAGCGCACATTTTGTATCTACTACCTATTTATTGGATATTTCTGTTTATGTTTTCAACACCTAAAAAACCCTCTTCCAATGTTTTGTTTAAGTCAACTCTTTACTGTGTGTTTGCTGTATTTTGTTGTATGCCAACGCTTGAATACAATGATTTCTTCAATGCCATATTAATCTTAATTCGACTCAGATCGATTCGATGAGTAAGCAACCTAACGAGTAAGCAGCTAAAGTATGCAAAGAATTGCGCAAATATTTCCATAAATACCCAGATGTAAGAAGGAACGGTATGCAACATACCCAAAAGCATAATCACGATTTCAAATACGTAATAATAATAGTAAACGAGAAACTAAATTTGAGCTAGGAGGGAGCCGAGAAATTGTCGTTTTGCCAGTGACTAAAATTTTAAATTAAACTACAGTTAAGCGAAGCATGTACTAGGCGCAGAGTCTACAGAAGAATAACGAAGGAAACACTGAAATACGTATTAGATTAAGGTTGCAACAACGGAGATAAGGCCAAGTAGGGAGAGATATATAGAGAAGAAGACGAAGACAGAGATCGGCACGAACCCATATACGTAGATTTCAAACTTCCCGAAATTAAATTTACCTAGCATAGTCTCTCTCGCGGATTGCAAGTTGGATTAAAGTCTAAAGTCAAAATCTATTTATTATACACAACCGAAGCGGAAGGCTTACACAGCGCGTATTTACATAAACAATTATTGACAAATATATATGAGAATATATTACAAATATATATACAACTATGAACTTATATGTGTATGTATAAATACTACCTAAATGTATGTGTATCTAGTATGATTAACATTAAATGCAGTCGAGTCAAAGTTAAAGTCACGTTTTGCCCACAACCACACCACCACCACCACCCCATAGAGTCAGCCTCCCTCAAACCGCGCCCATCCTTCTCGGAGTCCTGCGTCCTTGCAGGCTGTTCTATCTTTTCCGCGTTCTCCCCCTTAGTTTGCCTTGGTTCGAGTGATATTCACGGGTGGTGACAGCCTTTTGCCTTGTTTCAAGACCTGATTGAAGGAACTCGCTTCCGGTTCCGCATCCGTTTCTGTTTTTGTTGCGTTTCAGTTTGCTTTAAGTTAAATGTTTAGACTATTCGACGGATGGCCTAGCAAATTAGCGCGTAAATTAATTCATTTTGTTTGATCTTTATGCTAAACACTTTCTGTTAATTTTAGTTTAAGTTTAGTTGTGACGAATTGTGTATTATATAATTTTATGCGATTTTAAAATGAATGCGAAAAACAATTAAAGAACCCTTGTTTCACTCTCCCCCCACTCCTGACTGGGAAGCAACTGTAACGAGATCCCATTCATACGCCGACCTTTTCGATGAGGTCCAAAAACTCGAAATCAAATTATATAATTAGCTAATGCCTAACGAACAAACATATATACGTAAAGAGTCAAGTCGATAACGATATTTACTAACCAACCCAGTTTACTCACCCAGCCAGAAATATTCGGAAATTGCGATAGATCAAGAGCCCGCATATACGTAATTGAATTATATTCGAACTTTAATGAGATCCTAGTATTAGATCGAGAGCCCACAGAGCGATCGAGAGGTGCGCCCCAATATTTGCCATCGTTCTTGTACATAAATCTGCATGACAACTATATTTACGATAAGAAAACGAAATCTAAAACCTAGAAATCCTGCTCCGTTGCACTCGAAGCGATTTCAGCCAAAGGGATGGATGATTACAGTATGAACCATGAGTTAACCAAACGAAGCGAACCCAAAATAAAAGATTAAAAACGAAAAAATAACGTTAGCATAAGCCAACAACTGCAGTGGAGAATTAATAAATAAATAAAATCAAATTTAATGTTTTTAAACTGATTATGGGTTGGGGTTGGGATCAGCTATATATATTTTAAGGAATTTATGGAGAATACAAATCGACTGATCAATGGGAAATGTTTATAGAAATTTAATTAATTAATTTAATTTATTTCGCTACGTAAAATAATTTTTTAGGAATATTTTAAACAGTTCCTTAAAGAAATTAATCTTTGAGCAAAAAAAAAATTTAGTTTGTGTACACTGGACATTTGAGATAAATATTTTTGCTCAGGAGTTTTAAATTTGAGGAATTTATGCTGTTAGGCTCGATTGAATAGTTCCAAAAAATGTATATTGAAGATAATTAATGGACTTTATATTGGACTAACATCTTTTTTCATTTATTATACAGATATATGTGTAATAATTTTGATTCTTTAAAATGGTGCAATTATCTAACTGTCTGTATATACATATGTATATATTTTCTATCTAATTCTACCGACCAATGTCACAAGATAATCTTCAGATTTAATTATTCACTCCCTCGACATAATGTAATATATGATCGCAATAATATTTAGTAATTTATGGATACTCTCTCGTAATCCTTAACATATATCAGAGCATGTGTTTAGCACTGACTCCATTCAATAGATTGCCTAATATATATTCTCATGCGAGGCATAAATTCCCACTTGCTAATGCCGCCGCCACAAATATTAATTAACGAATGCCATTTTGCGCAAATTGATTTCATGCCTCGTCGTCGCAAGGACGATTGGGGTTAGAGTTCGCACTTTTGGCTCAAGGGAGAGATGGAGATCCGTCCCCTTTTCGCCCAAGATCCGGGCATTTGCAATTTGCAGCGGGGCCACGTAGCCGGAAATGTTGCAAAACGCCTTTAATTAAATTTAATTAATGCGGCAACAACTCAACGGATTATGATAATAAGCGCACACATAACGACGCCATTTACGGCACACACACCCACACATGTGTGTGTTTGAGTAGGACGAAGGACTAGGGGAGACGGAGACGGAGGCCAGACGATGTACCCATCCTGTTTTTGGAGCTGCGACAGCGTAATGGCAGCGTCAACGAGCCGAGTCCTTGCCAGAAACGGAAACGGAAGCCCCGGCACCCAAATGGCTCATGTATGCAATAAAAGAAACTTTCGAAAACGTCAAAATGGCGTTCCAAAGATTGCCCCATTGATGGGACTAGGTTGTGTGTGGGATGTGGGCTGCCTTGGGTTCACGGCGGATGTTGCCGCTCTCTCTCTATGCGGAGCACGTAGAGGAGCCGGGCATAAGTTAACATTTGGATGCTGTTATTGGAAAAGTTTTCTTGCGTCGCTCAAACTGCCCCAAAAGGCGATCATTGACGCGATAAGGCAGCTCTTGAAATATATTTTATTTCCTAAGCTCGACGAAGAAACCTTTTAAGGCAAACTGTCCCCTGATTAATAAATATTCAGTAATTTAATACTCGTATTAAAATTAAAAACTTATATTTTATCCCTGAAAGAGGAGAGTTACCCAACTAGAACAGTTCTAAAATTAATTCCTTAGTTAACCTTATACATGAACCGCAGCTGGTGGCTCCCATGATTTAAATCCATTGGAACACCCATTCCCGGCATATGTTTTATTTATGCTGTATGACTGTATCCACATCCATATTTACATCCAGAGCCACCACTTCTCCGCGATTCGACGAATCCGCGGATGGCGTTAGTCGGCCGTGTAATTCTAATGCCGAATCGCACATAAACCCTGTCACTTTATGGCATTCAAATTCGTTGGCGGGCTGAGCGCGGCCGAAAAAAGAATTACAATATTTTGACAGGGCAAACAAACCCGCAAAATGCCGAGCTCTGATCCTACTTTAAATTCCGTGGATGCTGCGGCATATGCGAGGCCTAATTACGGCGCATCGCAGATGTTGCCATCCAGGATTTCAGGATTTCTGGCTTTCAGCCGAACAAAATGGCTGCCAATTACCGAGCGCGTTGCGTTTAATTGAAACATAATTTTGCATAAATAAAACAACGCATAAAACACCCTGTTCGATGGCGTCCTCACCCCCCAGGATATGGCCATTGCGAAGGGTGTTTTCGGTTCTTTTTTTGTTTGGCAAGTGCAAAAAGGGTCCCAATCCCAGTCGCAATCGAAAATGGTATCTCTCCTCAGATGGTACATCTCCCAGCTCACAGCTCATTGCGAATGCACAGGTTGATTTTATCCCCTGGCACTTTTTCCGCAAAAGATTGGCCTTCGTCCCCGACTCCCTTTTCTGCTCAGGGTGGGGGTAAGGGTAGGCCTTTATGGATATGTTGTCTTTTCCCCACCTCAGCCTTTTGTTGCAAAATTGCACATCCCGCCGCGCTGCTACATCATAATTTATTAACACGGCGAAATGAGTTTTTGCCTTTTTGCAGGCACTCGCCGAGCGCAATTTTAAAGCCCACGGCGCACATTTATCACAATTTTCGCCTTTCAATAAGGCAGGGGAAATTGAAAAGCGAAGTTTTCAACTCGATTAATTGAATTTTTTGAGAGCTCAGTTCGAGAAAATGGCAGATGTCATGCAATTAACAAAGTTGAAGGGTTTCGGAAGAGTTTCGGGGGATTTTCTTTATATAAAATAACTGTAGGTTTTGTAGAGGAAAATTATATGTATGTCTTTATTTTATATATATTAAAATTATAACAGATACCTGTTGAGACATTCGATTTGAGCCCCTTTATGACTTCAATGTTAAATAACAATAAACCTTTAACAAATGCAATATTTTTCAATGTTAATTTTCCAGCATAATTAACTAAAAGCACCTCATAAAAAGTTAATAAAATTATATTCGCTTTTGTAGAGAGCTTCTTTCAAGAATCTTTCTTAATCTTTCAGGATTATGCCTTTCAAATCTGAGATAAAGAAATGGGCTTTTATATCATATTAAATCATAATTGAACTAAAAAAACAAACATAATATCCTAAAACAAACTGCTGGGTCTCTAAATTGAGAGAACTCCCAAGTGATAGCTAAGAAAACCTACTCTACACGATAATTTATTTCCTTTATAGTTCCTGTTGAAGAATGTAAATTACACCTAAATAATCAAAACAAACCCCCAATTCTAAAGCCAACAAGTCTTCAACCCTGGCCCCCAACATCGGCAGACAGATTACTATCCAAAATTGGCGGGACCTGTGTATCAGCGACATTTGCCAGGCCATCCTGCCCCTGTTATGGCGCTCATAAGACCCCATTGACATTAACACTAAATTTCAACTAAGCGATCTTCAATATATTATAATAATCCGCCAGGAAACCAACCGACAAATGTGCACCGCATTCAAATGGAACACAATCTTTTTAATACGAGCACCCCAGAGCCGAGCCAGGCCGAGCCACCCCCAGTTCCGCAGACATCCAACCACCCAAAAGCCCATCTCCACCCCAAGGATGGCACTTTCACAACGGCTACTTAGGACGACTCCCTCGCATCCCGGGGCCAGGGGCTGGAAGGGAAACTAGCACTACTGAAACTGAACCAGAAACAGAAACAGAAGCGGAAACAGAAACACGTTGCCAACATTGCAAATTTTTGTTGATTTAATAAAATTGCACCCACGAGACTAATTTATATGGAATGTTGGTAGCCGAGAAGAGAGGCCGAATTGGTTTCAGGTACAACGCAGTCATCCTTGTTGCCGGCACAGTGGGACTAAATTGGGGTAAAATATATAACTTATTTGAGGAATATATAAGCATTTTTAAAACTTAAAGTAACAATCAGAAAACATCGAAATTTCAAAGCAATTTCACGGATATTACACTTTCTCCGTAATAATTTGTAAACTATTAATAGAAAATTCTGGTAACTTTCTCTAAAAAACATGATTAAAAAATGTGTTATTTGTCCTTGACACTGCGGATAATTGCCTGATTCGATGATGAGCCTCTGGCAATTCCCATAACCCAGCGATAACCCATAACCCAGCGAGTGGCCTGCTCCTCACATGCCACAACCACTGTGTCAGGTTCTGCTCCTGCCTGGTAACAATGCCCAAAAGGCGGTCCTTCGCTTTCACGGTGGCTTGTTACATTTTCGGAACTTCTGTTATCATTTCGAATTAAAGTTTGCCATCCCCGTGCCCTCGTTTCACCTTGCCTTATCCAGGGCGAGCGGTGGGTTTCCCGCCACCATTTTGGATGTGTGTGGCTATGGCTGTGTGTGGCGATGCCATTTGCTGATTTATATTGCATAATATTGCTGAGCTGAAAATTGCCTCGGTTATCGCCATCTCGTCGTGGAGCGCAATTGGCCAACTGGCACTCTCTGGCCGTAAACATTACACGGCCTGCACCGCACCGACTCGACTCCAATTGTTTTGATCTGCGGGAATTTACGAGGTTTTCCTCGCCTACGTTTTTCCGGGAAAAACGTCCACATCCACTTCCATATCCATATCCATATCTAATCGACGACCGAGTTCCCTAGGCCGTTATCGATTTTGTTGTGCCAACTAACCGTTCTCATAATTTTTATGCGATCTGCTGGCCCTTTCTTTTCTCTTTTCTTTTTGTAAAACGACCGCCTCTTTTGGCAGCCACTTGAACAGATGTCAGCGCGAATTTCTTGACTTTCACCCAATACAATCATATTTAATAAGGCGTTCTGTGAGATATATGTGCATGCTCCAGACTGTTCCGTTGTTACCTGAACTCCGGAGGAGACACAGAGAGAGGAAACCGTACAAGGAGCGGCCGTGACGTATGTATCTGTCAGATTACGGGAAGGTCGTAAAGTGTGGTGAGCGAGGATGACAACGAGACACGGCCATTGTGCTGCCTTCCACACAAACATGGCAGTTGGCTCTGCGCTTCTACCCTTCCTCTACCTTGGCTACCCCAACCCCCGGCCGTGGCAGTGGCAGCCCTGACCCCTGACCCACCACTGGTTATAATTTTAATTGCCGGGCCGTGGGCATTTTACATTAGAAACTATGCCGATGCACAGGAAATAAATAATCTGGGTTTTAGGGAATATTTAAATAAAATAATTAAGATAAGTCCAAATTTAAACACTTAATTTACTTAATCCTATTCCTTATACTTTAACAGAATCATTTTTATAAATTTTTTAAGTTCAAATATGTCAGAATTTAATTTTTTTTAAAGTCTACCCATAAAATATTGTATCAAATAAATTTCTTTCTGTGTTGTTGCCTCGCAATTGAACAACATTTACGACTGTAAACAGACGATGAACTGTCGTCCATATCTTTCCGCAGTACCGATCCCAAGTGCTTCCTTGGGAACTATATTGGGTACGGGACAGGAATGGGAATGGGAACCCAAAACGCCTCTCGAATTTGATCCTGGCGCTGTGCAGCTTCTGTGCGGAGATCTCGCTCGACACTCGGCAATTTCCGCTAGCCCAGCGCCATCAGCGCATTACCACATCGACATCACCATCGCTGGCGACAGTTATGACTGCGGACAGCACATTAAACTGACTTTTACGGCGGTAAACAGTTCATAAAACGAACTCTCACACCCAGATTCCCAGATGCACGTATGGGCCACCACTCAAAGATGCTACTAGGTCCCGGGGATTTCACTGCCGACGCGTGTGCTCCGTAGGAAATTACGCATTTAGTGCAATTTATAAATCGCCTCGTTAAGAAAATGATTACTCAAATGAAGATCTTCTGCTCGGTTGCACTTTATATTACTGCTTTATTATACCTTGTAGAGTAAAGATGGCTATGTTTACTCTACAATTTCATCATATTTATGATCCCTCTTTGAAAAAGACTTTGATAAATGTTAACTATTCTTTTCTTTACCTAATAAATGTCTTTATTGTTTTCATCTCCGAAATCGAAATCACTTTTTTCAAAAGCTACATTAAATAACCTAATTACAGAGCCCATAAATGCCTTTGTGGCCATTCAAAGACGCCTCTAAATTGAATATTATTATTCCACCTGGCTTCCCTGGCTTTGTATTTATTTTGATATGCAGATGAGTTTTGACGAAGCTACAAAGAAAAGCACTAAACGCGATAGATATGCCGGCAGCTATCACCCAGTTTCCGTATCTAAACGATATGCATTCACGAGGCTCGGATAACTCTTTCGCCCGAATCAATGGCAGGTTGATTTCGATCCGGAGATAGAGCGACACCGACCAAATTCCACGCCTTCGGTGGATCTGCTCGGATTACCGCGACTTGGGGCAGTGGAGTCCCGTGCAATTCGAGCCGGGAAGGAAATCTCATCTCCCGCATTTTCTACCGCCGCTGAGTCGTCGGCCATCATGTGCATATTTTTATGTGGCGATGGGCCCCGGGTCTCCTCTACCTGTGCGTGTGATCCCAAGATGCAATTTATCTTATTTGTAGCCCCTTTATGGGCCATCTTGCTTTCGGCCTTTGTCTCGTCTGCTGGGGTCTTTTGTATTCGATACCCCCCTACATTTTTCCCTGTGGCTCAGGGGTTTGGGAAACGGCTTTGGACCTGGGCCCGGGGATTGGACTTGGGCATGGGCTTGGGCTTGGGTTTCTGTTTCTGGCCATGCGCCTCCACGCGTTCGGTTTCGGTTTTAATTTAAAACGGAATGGTGATTCCGAAGATACGAGACCGCGGCGAAGACGCAGACCACATGCTTACACTTGGATAAAAAAGAACAAAAAAATATTAAAAGAAATTTTCACAAAATAATCAAATTTAGCGATTCAAATAAAACAATTCAAATGAAACACTGGAATTAATCAATATTTATTCAAGTTCTTAGATTTTAAATTAAATTAGATATTATTATTATATTATTATTATTACATATTATTTTAGAGGCTTTGACTAAAAATATATCATTCAAATATATACTTCTATAACAATTCTAAATTTATTTTAAGGAAATTATTAATCAATATTTATGAGAAGCTTAATCTTTTCTGCTTAAGCATTTTATAGCTACATACATTTTATTAAGATTTTTTAAATATTGAGATAATAGACTTTTATTATAGGAATATGCTGCTTTTATTACCACTTTCGGACCCTTTTTTCTCGGTGCACTGGGGCTAAGCCCAACCCCCATCCCCTCTTTCCCTGTCTCCATCTCCGCCCATGACTCTGCGCGCTTCACTCGAAATGGAACGAATGACTTTGTCTGTGATAATTTATGGCCGCAAACCGAAAACTTGCACCACAAACTGGCACTGGGACTGGGTCTGGAGTCTCCGGAGCCCGGAGCCAACTTTGTGTCACTGCTGGCTGGCTCTCTTCCTCCTGGTCCTGCCTTATATACAGCATTTCGTATATATATCCGTTGCCACAAAAGTTTTTGCCATGCGGTTTCGGATTACAGTTCTTAACCCTTTCGCGGAGCTGGGAGGCTGGGAATGTTGGTTTTCGAAATTCTGGGGAAAAGTTTCGCTGCGCTCTCCGCGCTCGAATTAATTAAAATTTTAAATCGCCCCTGTAACTGTTCTTGACGTGGCCAAGTTCGTGTTCGTGTGAGTCTCCGTATTCAATTCGGATTGAATTTAATTCAATTCCATATGCAAATGTCGCGCATGTTAGCTTGATTATGTGTTAATCTCATTGGGTCGGCTCCCCTCACCCCTTGCCCCTCCTTTTGTGGACTTCAAGATGTCGTAGGCACAAATTTATCGCGGCCATTAATTGTAACATAAATTTATTTTATTTTAACATTTCGCATCGCCGTCTTTATCGACGGCGCATTATACTTATAAGTCGGCATTTAGCCGGAGAGACGAAGCCGAAACAGAAACGCTGACTGCAAGGCCCGGTTTTGAGGCTGAAATGGAAACTTGTTTCTGAAAAACCGTTGGCGGCTTTTATTTCAGCCAAACTGCCAATTGAATCATTTTTATGTGGCTCATTTAAAGCGCTGAAATACTCGCCCCACATCCCCAGCTGTCGTCTGGGCCGATTGGCCGTAGTAACTTTGCATCCGACGGATACAGATACAGATACAAGCACAAATAATGCCGATGGAGGGCCAGAAATGTTTCTGTCTCGAACAAAAAAACAGAAAAGAAAAGAAAAATGTCGTAGGAGCCATTAGCTTTATCTGTCCGGATAAGCCAAACTGGTTTGTCTTTCAGCTCCGGTATCCAGCACTTTAGATGATTTATGGCTCAGGCGGAAATAAATTATTTCGGCCATCAGTCAATCGAACATGGGACTTTAATATATTTATTATGAATTATAGCTAACTAGGAATACATTTATGGAACCCACATAATATTTTATTTAATTTTTATTAAATTTTGAAAATTATATCATTTAAGTTTTTGTTGTGATAGCTAAGCACCATTTATACATGTTAATTATAATCCGAATGAACCTATAATTAAAATACTTATCAATATTTTTTATTTGTTTAATATTATTAGACTTGTTCATATATTTTCTTTTAAATAACCATACAGATCCAACTTCTATATCTAAAAGTAAGGCACATATTAATATTCATATCCCATTAGAACCAGTTTCGGTTTCAGAATCAAGACATTGTATGTACATGGTTTCTGAAATGACAATAAACAATTTAAATTGAGTTAAGTTATTGAGGAGGCACAAATTAAGTCGCAAAATTTGTACAAATGCAATTCGCGCATTTTCAAGATACAATCAACGCCGCAATTGAGGTGATAATAATTCTCGACTCAGTATGGGTTTTATTTATATTTTATGGAAGCCCAGGTTATAATCGGACACATAAAGTGCACGTTTTGATGAGCTGATACATTTCATGAATCGGTAATATAGAAGGGGAGGAGGTGTGTGCGACTAATTAACTCCTTCTCAAACGGGAGTGCCACGATCGGAAGAGCCAAATTATGACGGCACTCATATTTGGTTATTCAATGATAAGGTTATTTTGATTGCATTACTCACTTTTTCTTATATTTTTCCTGCATTTTGTTCTCTAATTAAGTAAGAACCACTTTGTGAATGTTTTTTTTTTTTAAATACCAAAAAATGTCGGATATTTAAATTCCTTATAATATTGGCTACAAATTAGTTTGCGATTTTAGTCGTTAATAATACATTTGACTTTCTTAATTATTTTGCCTTAATTTTAGGGGAAAACTTCACAGATTTGAAAATATTTTCCTAGAAAATAGTTTATATATAAAATGTGTTCTGATTATGTCAGTTTTATTTTTAGTGAAATTTCTTTCTCTGAGATCAATCGTAATTCAAAAAAGCCATTAACAATTTATTTAAACCATTGGAAATTAATTATTGTTTTTTTTTTAAGAAGTGTATTTGTAAACTCTAAACAGTTTTGTAATAAGATCTAACACCTTTTCAAAGAAATTACAAAAAAAAAAATTCAAAATTCTGCGGTTTGTTTTAAGTTTTCCATCAACGGTCACACCGTGACGACGTCAAATAATTTGACAAATGACGCGCTTGCCGATCTGGCGCCGCAGCGGTCGTGTTTGATTGAAATTACTTAAACTCTAACTCCAGATGTCGCAACCGCAGCTGCAGCGCTCCTCTGGCAGGTAGCATAACTATCGGCTCCGACTGCAGCAACCTCCCGCCAGAGGGCGGTTTGAGTATTGGCTCAATATCTGAGTTTTCGTTTGTTAAAAACTGAAATCCAACCGGAAAAGGGAAAAAGAAACGCAAATATGAGCCACTTCATGTGATTCTCAAACATTTGGAATCCTAATAAGACAGTCCGCGGCGATCGGTAGTCTTGGTGACCCTGGCAGACAGAATATCGGGTCCAGATTCGCCAATAGATTCGTTTCTTTGAGGGCACCCAGAAATGATAATTCTTCCAGGGCAGGGTTTTCTTCTTTAGGAAAATTTCCAGAATAGTACGAAGGCGAAAATCAGGTCACGCAACTACCGAAGTCATTCGGGGATGATCTGGTCCCTTCTGACACAGATAAAAGATATCCTGCCCAGGAACTCCAGCTTCTTCATGGCTGTGTGCTCCATTGAATGATGCTAATTTTTTGACGTACTTTTAAAATTGTAAATAAATTAAAAATAACACAAAATAAAATAATAAGCAAAAAAAAATTTAACAAAAATGTATCAAAAATGATGATACGTCTAAGTTCTTAATTGTTATCCCCTGGTTTATGAATATTAATTAGTTTTAGCAAGCTTCTAAGCCAGTTTTAGAGCTAATTTTCGTCCCGGGTGGTCGCTCTTATTAAGATAAAACCCAAAACTCCAACGAATGTGGCCAAGAGAGAGAACCCATGAGCAACGACGCCATTCGGAGGAGCGTTAAATGGATTTACGACCCCGAAAAAGACAGCTGGAATAATCGGTAAATAAACTCGTTTGGGCCAGGCCACTCCTCCACCGTCGACTGTTGGCCATCTGGGCCTGGACCGGACCAATGCAGAATTCGGCCCTCGCATTAGTTAGTCGCTTGGAGGATTTTTTTTTCATTTTTTGTAAGTCACTTGGCGGCGACAAAGGTCGTAATTAACGCTGGAACATCGGACATCGCATCGCGACACCGACGTTTTTAAAACCCCTCAACGCCATAATTAATTTCGAGCATTGCAACATGTCACCGACATTGTCGGTTCTGTTGAAGTTGTTTGCCGTATTATGTCGTGTTCATTAGTTCAGGTAGAAACCACTCCGCCAATGACAGCGATGATGAAGTTGACTACTGAATTTATTAACGTCGGATCGAGCAGGTTAACTACAATGTTGCTATCGCCTTCCCATCTGTCTCGGGGTCACAGCTCTGTGGGGGCGGAAATCTTGATACGGATTCCGTTTTTGAGCTAATTATGAGGTCTTACAGCCGCTGATCTTGTTATTTCTGGCTAATTAAGATCTTGTACATTATTTTTATGTCTGGTGCAGGGAATAAAATATAAATTTAAAAAATGTCTGATGAAAAAAGGATTTGCACAATTCTTCTTTTCAAATTAATGGAAATAAGTAAACATTAAAAATATAACTTAAGGTCGAATGTGACATTTTAGTAGCTTGATTTAATTTTAAAACCTTTAATAAATTCAATCATTTAAAAATAAAAACAATTAAAACACCCTTTTAATTAAAACCTTATAATTTCTCAGCAATAATAGTTTGAATAATAGTCACGATCACCTCTAAAGTCTCGACTCAGAAAGAAAAAATGTAGAGCAGCAGCCGCGAAATGCAGCCAAAGGATAATGCTCCATTTTAATTTGCTTCTGAATTGCACATTCGGCACGGTATTAAAATGCTACCAAAAAAGAATCAACACGACATTTGCGCCACTTGAATTTTCATGCTTTTTTTCAAAAGGCTTTCGTGGACCAACTGGATCTTGATTAGAATTCTCAAATATTTATAAAAACAGGGCCCCGATGTCAGGTGCTGTGTGGGCGTGGCATTAACCCAGCACTGCCAACGTGAGCTCTGGGGAATTTACATAGAACACAAATAAATGAAACTAGCGTTAGTCGGGCACGATTCCGGGTTATGAAATTAACATTTCGGGGGGCTGTGAGACCCCTTTGCGCCACCGCCTTTCCATTGCTGAGGCAGCACTTTCAACTTGGCCGCAACTAAAAATGCGAAAAGTCGACAAAAAGTCTAAAAAGTTTTCCGTCCACATTCGGAGCTGCTGCGGATCTTTCTCTCTGGCCAAACGAAATGAAATTTTCAGTTGAGTTGCCACAGGACGACCGACCCCCGTTTGCCAACCGTCCAAGCATCCCAAGGATGGGGATTCTGCTGAGTTGCCAGTGCATTGGAGCCTGAAACAGCAACTGGGAGCTGAAAGGATCCGGAGTCCGGAGCGAAAGGAGCACGAGGACGAGAACGACGACGACGACGACAGTCGACACATTTAACGATTATTGCCGGCCATTAAAAATAAC
>VNJO01003979.1:0-11244 GCA_008042535.1 Drosophila tani | reverse complement strand
TCCACAGAAACTTCTCTGTAGTCTTGTACACCAGACACGATTGGAACACAAAATCAATATCTCTACCCAGAGGATCACAAACGTGGTACACTGATGAGTCTAAAATGGAAAACGGTGACACCGGGGCTGGTATTTTTGGACCAAGGTTCATCAAATCCATAGCCATGGGAAACTCTCCGACCATTTTCCAAGCAGAGATACACGCCATAGAAATCTGTGCTCGTGAATGCTTTCGCAGGAAAATGCAAGGCGCACGGATTTACATCTTCTCTGACAGTCAGGCGGCGTTCATAGCGCTGAGGTCCTTCACGATCTCCTCCAGACTTGTAGAGAACTGTTTCCTGCAGCTGAACGCCCTCGCTTCCAAGAACATCTTAACGGTGGGTTGGGTGGCAGGGCATGAAGGCCATATAGGAAACGAGGTGGCAGACTCCTTGGCTAAACGCGGGGCGATGACACCACTAACCGGCCCTGAACCGTTCTGTGGACTTTCGAAAGGACACAATAGAGAACTGATCAGGAATTGGGGAAAAAGGAGATAAGTCGCCACTGGACCGACAGTGCAGTGAGACAAGCCAAACAATTCCTCGTCCCCCAGATGTCGCGATCTAAGCGCATCATCAACTTAAAAAAGAGTGAAATTCGCACTCTAACAGTCTACCTAACGGGTCACTGCAACCTAAGGTATCACCTTAAATAATCAAAACTTTCTGAAATCGACACATGCAGATTCTGTGAGATGGAGCCAGAAACATCAGAACATGTTCTATGTGAATGCCCCTCGCTCAGGCGTTGACTTCAACAACTAGGAGGTGAACTTATCCCCCCCTACAGGATTTGGGAACAGATAGACCCCGCCAAAGTGCTCTCCTTTATCAAAAGCCTAGGTGTAGAGGCTCTACCCTAATCCTACAGGCCGGCACAAAAGACCTAACATCTGGTCGTGGTGCAACAAGGCCTATGTAATAATAATAATAATAATAATCCTCTTTGCAGAAGGATCCAGAGGAGTACCTGAACGATTCGCCACTGTTTGGGGTGGAGACAAAGGATTTTCTGGATGTCGAACTCGGTCCGGATATTGATTTATTGAAGGTCAACAATACATGTCCATTTAATTGGCCCCACTGTGCGCAGCGAGTTGACCTCGATGAGTCCTGGTCAGCTTCAAATTGATTGTCGGAGAGTGACCGACTATTAATGGAAGCCAACGAAGGCCCCGCTGAAATCCTCAATTTGCTGTCGGACAGTGGGGATAAAATTCTGATGGAGATTACTTCCCAAGATCCCGGGGCGGGAATTTCCAATATATATTTTCAGACAGCGGAGATCAATTCTTCATGGAAGTTGATTTGCCTCCAGAAAATAGTTTAAAAAATATATTTCTAGATCGACAAACTTCTGTTTGAAATTAAGAAAATGTTAGATCAATTTTGTCTTAAATTAGTCAATCCCGAATGTCTAAACGCGAACTACACACAAATAAAAAAAATAAATAACGTAAGTGCTTGTACAGTTTAAATCTTGAAAAAGATTAATAAAAACCGAAAATGAAACCAAAACCAAACACAAACACAAACAAAAACTCAAAAAAAAAAAATGCAAATAATACAAATACAAATACAAATACAAATACAAATACAAATACAAATACAAATACAAATACAAATACAAATACAAATACAAATACAAATACAAATACAAATACAAATACAAATACAAATACAAATACAAATACAAATACAAATACAAATACAAAAAATTAAATTAATTTTGTAATTTTTACATTTTACATGTAGAATTTTACATTTTCATATAAATCGACCGATTGCTTCTATGGCAGCTATATGATATAGTTGTCCGATCTTAACAAAATAAAAACCGTAATTCTAGAAACATTAAAAACTGCTATATCTCTAAATTTATAGTAATACGTTTAAAAACAGAGAAGTAATTTTTTTTTTACATTAATTTCGCCATCATTGCTATAGGATATAGTGTTTGATTTCGGCCGTTCCGACATATATACTGCGTGCTAAAGGGATAAGACTATGCTGAAAATCATGGAAAAATTATAATACCCTCTGCAAGGGTATAATGACTTCTCATTCGGGGAAATATTGCACGTCCTGTCAACGAATGGTCCCTGCGGGTGTACAATGGAAGCACCACGTCCGCACGGAATTACACAAGCGTAAAGCTATCGAGCCGGTGAATGGAAGAGTTAAAAAAAATTTGGATGGATTCAAGGGACGAATCTCCATTATATGTATATGAATGGGGGGAGGAATTAAGATATCCTGAAGAGTTTCTTAGTGAAGCAAGAGAGGCCTTAACACTCACCTTGCTACGGTACTGCAGAGGTATGTCTCTGGTAAAATAATAACGAACTATTTTTGCAAAATGGGCCACTTTTTAAAAATTTGTTGTGGCGAAATGGCTTGAGCTATTTTAAATGACAAATAATAAAATAACATTTAGACAATTTTTCTAAAAATGTTTCATTGAAAAATATGTGCAGGTATAAAAGTTATAGGGAATCTCCCGTGGCCCCTCCAAAAAAAGTTGATTTTCGGTGTACATCCTAACGGGCCACAGAATCGTCCAATATGAAAACCAGAATATGCATTAGTTAAGGGATAAATGTCCGGAGGTATCACCGTGGAGTTTTAATTTTTTTCATTTTTTTTCGATTGTTCATGAAAGTTTGAAGTCAAAAATACCATTCTTGACTAAAAATAAAGTTTAATTGTTAAATAAAAAATATAAAAAAAATTAAATTAAAAAAAACTCGACCGTGATACCTGGAAAATTAGTTGCAGAAGCTGTGTGCAAAATTTTAAAACGATTGGTCAAGTAGATTTTTAGTAATCGTGTACACCGACTTTGAAGATGGCACTTTGCAGAAGAGCGCACATAGAATGACCTCCTTTCAACTATCCATTACTTCGTTATTTTTGCTCCGATCGATGTTAAATTCGAACTTTATATTCTTAAGATGTTGGGCATTCATAAAAAAAAATTTTTTTTAATGGCGAAGAAAAAATTAAATACCCTACCCTCCCTTAAGTATTAACCAGGCAACCTTCCAATGAACAAATAATAATGCACACTTACATTGTATGAACCACACGCTCTCAACGCCAGAATAGAAGTGAACGAAAATATCGAGAGAGCAAAAGAACGATGAGAAGAAGAGGCACGATGGTCCCGTTACTTTTAGCGGTTTCCTACAGTCCATCGGAATGTGCGTCTACTTCTCGGACACATACATTAATGCAAATATGAATATATGTGTGCACAATTATCCATGTGATTTTTGTACATTTGAACATGGAAATTCCAACAAATATCTTCTGCCATATAATCTTTATATTTGTCGCATAATTCATAATTCAAATTCATGTTGATATTATAATGGCAAATAGCATTCGTATTTGTTGTGGATGAGCTGAAGTTGATCATCATAAAATGTTAAATTCCAATGGGCATCATCCTCCAATATATGCAAGAGTTGACATGCTTCAAGATATGTTTGACACAAATAACCGTTGACTGTTCTTGATTCTTGAAATAATTTTGGGCCATGGACGTTAATAACAATCGCAAATTAAAACACAGCATTGTTAGGATGTACAGTATATATTCTTCCAAATGCATCTGTTTGAAAAATGCCTGGATGCCCATCGACTGGTGTTTCTCCTTTACGTCTTTGAAATTTTTTCGAAGACACATTCCATGTGTAATAAGAATGCACTTTAGAATATAACAAATTTGTCGCAAATGTATCAGTTTCGTATAATTTCAAAAAAGCGGCCAACGTAGTTTCTGGTGGTTGTGCTGCTCTTTTCAATACATTTGCTTTATTAAAATAAACACGTTGGCGTTCTCAAGATGCGCAGCCGAGTGAACAACCACAGAATGCCTTTTGTGTATTGGAAACGAAATAATCCCCCAGCCTGCTTTATTACTACTAATATAGCGCCCCATTTGATACTGAGTAATTTCATCATGTCTATTATCACCAGCAACACCAAAAACAGCCATATCGCTTCCTTTATTTACATACTTGCAAATATATTTTACGGAATTACAGTACTCCACATTTTTTATGAGCATTGAACATTTTCGAAAATAATGGACAATACGGAACCACCCAACGATAATCAACTTCAACGCCCTGGCTACGAATTCTAATGGCTGCTGTTTTGCCATTATTATTAGGTGATCTACGTCGATACAACGGACATCCGTCATTGCCCGTTATGGTTTCTGAAGTCAATTGTCTTGGGTATCGTTTCGAACACTTTTCATCAATCATGAATGGTGAATTCATATTTAGGTAACCGCACGGACCATGTATCATGTTTTTAGCGACAACGTGAAATAACTCAGGATCAACAGTTTGATCAGGAATTTCAGCCGATATAACGTTATCGATTTGATCCGAAGTTTGTTTATGTACTAGCCAAATTAATATATGTGCGTGCGGCAATCCCCTTTTTTGCCATTCGATAGAGTACATATGGCAACGTACCTCTCCAAATACACATAATATTACAATTAAATCCAGAAGTGCTTCCAATTTTTTTCGAAAAATACGTGCTGTTATGCTATGACGTTCAGTTGTCGACTGTCCTTCAAATAAATTGTTTTTGATGTCATCCCACTGCGGATTACATGTAAATGCTATATACATATATTCATAAATAAGACATATCGTCCTGTGCATATTCGTTCATATGCCGTGGGCTACCAATATACGATGAAGGCAATATAGTTAAACGTTCGATGTCATTAACATTAGCATCATTAACTATTGCATCTTGCAAATGAATATATTCTTCAGATCTTAATTTTGCTTGGTTAAAACGAATAAAATTAAGACGTTCAGTTTCTATTGTGGCATACATATCAACGATATCATAAGAAAAAATTTTGCATTACCATCATCTGCAGCCCGTGATCGTCTTTGTAATACCGCATTTGTACTTTGCGTTCGCCTACCGATATTTGCTCGTCTAGGTCGTGTCATTTTTTTTTCATATAAAAAAGAGAAAATGAGAAAAGTACACGCACATATCTATATATAGTATATTTTAACAATTCTAGACTACGGACAACAGGAAACCACCTGAAACAGCTTCCCGTAAACATTGCAAAAAATTTAATAACTGAAAAACCGCTATACCCATTTTATGCAAACTTCACGAAACCCATCTACTAAGTAGTTTGATCAAAGCCTAAACATTTGATTTAGCTAGATGAGTTCGTTCTTGAGTTATAACACGACAAAGAATTGCCACTTTATTTTATATAAGAGAGAAGATATATAAGATAACAGCAAGAAAGGAAGGTAACTTTGGCAAGCCGAAGTTTTTATACCCTTGCAGATAATAGTAGAAATAAAATAGTGGATCATATTGTGGGGACCACCCTGTGGGTTCTGACCCCTTGCCAGCGTCTGTCGGTGAATGCCTAACAGCTATTCTTGCTTTAAGCTAAAAGTAGGCATAGTCTCTCTTGTCTCTACGACCTGATTAGTGACACTAAAAGAAGAGAATAAAAGCTGCTATCAATTAGTCAAAAAATAAACAATTGCTGCGGCCAAACTCCGTCATTGGTGACCCCGACGTGATCGCATTGATCACTCAGCGAGAATTGTGTGGAGTTTACAGCTCGAAGCTATATAACCCCAAAAGATTGTGAACCACATCGATGTCGAGAGACCCCTGGCGCGGTAGCAGGCGTCCCAGCGGGCACAGCCGGCAGATGCTACAGCAGCAACCTCTTCATCAGCTACAACAACCGGAGTCCCAGTCATGATAGCATCTGCACGTGCCAACACAACTTCCAAATTCCGAGCCGATTGCACTCCAGCAACCCGTCGCGACCGATCGCATCCAAGGCGGACGGGGTAGAGCAGACGTCTGTTGACGTCAGCCGAATGTCGTTCAGGGCTCCTCGGACGTGTTTTCGCCCTGCTGGAGCCGCAATTCACAAGTCTGCGCATAACGGTGGACGACTAGACATTAAACATCCTGCCGGCGAAATACTTGGAGACTATCATGTATATTCTGCGAAACCCACCGCCGACTGGGAAATGAGGCAATAAAGGCCAAAATAATCGAAGAGCACCTGCCTTCAACTCAGGCGCAGTTAGCGCAATTATTCCGTTCGCTGGAACTTGGGGACAGCAAGCCGTCCGTATTGCTGCGCCACATGCGCGAATTGTCCAGAGGCGGCAGTGGCAAAGACGACCTGAAAGCCATGTGGCTGGAACGATTGAACGAGGGATTGCGAAGATGGCACAAACCGATCTCGACGATCTCAGACTTATGGCTGACCGCACGTGGGAGTACGCACACCCCACGGTCAACGCTGGGCCGCATCCGCTCCGATGACTACCCAGGCCATAGCAGCACAGCTCGAATTTTTGGCACAGCAAATGGCAGAGTTGAGGACGGTGGTGGCCGATCGCAAAAGTTATCAAGGCCGCCAGAGCCGCGATCGCAACAACTTCGGCGATTGTTGTAATAGCCGCAGTCGGTCCATATCCCGTGACGATCGCATCTGTTTCTACCATAATCGGTTCGGTGCGAAGGCAATTAGTGCATCTGCAACATAAGCTAAAAGTAGGCACAGTCACTTATCTCTACGACCTGATTACTGACTCCAAATAAAGAGAATAAAAGGTGCTATCAATTAGTCCAAAAATAAATAATTGTTGCGTTCAAACACTTACATTTGGCCCGATCGTTCCTATGGCAGCTATAAGATACTAGCAATCCCATAGAGAGTTCACCAGTTGTAAAAATAATATACCCTGAATGAAGTATTATAACTTTGGTCAGATGATTATATCCCGAATGATTGACTTAAATCAAATAATCATAAACTTTAGCTGGCATATACTTTCATACTGAGCTGCAAAATTTAATAAAACATTAAAATAACAAAATAAAGAGCCGCGATCGCAATGCATTGCAATGCATTTTAAGCAAGTTGTGCAGATGTCTATTAGTTCACTTTTCTGCTTCGCCGCTTCGATCGTTCCAGGTAACTTTTGGTTGTGTTAGTTTTTTATACCCTCGCAGGGTATTTTATATTAATTATATATATAAATTATATATATTATTGATCAGCATCACCAGCCGAGTCGATCTAGCACGCAGATCAAGATTGTTTCAAAATTCGGCCACGTTCACTACCGCTCTTGAAAATCATGACTTAAAGTAAATATATATAGTGACGTATCTCCACTGCGATTTCTCAACGTCAACCAGTTCAAAGAACGAAACCGTTTACAAACAAACACAATCGCCAATTTCGGCTTTGATTAAAAAACGTTACAGAAGCTTGAGATCACGCAATGCAAACAAACAAAGAAAATTGATTAAGTCCGAACGTCAACAATGAAGTAATTCCATAAAAACGTGAAAATCCAATATGATCGCAAAATCTAATAAGACCGAGTTAGGTTAACATAAACAAAGAAGTAACGATCACATCATCCACATGCGATTGCGTCACCTAATGCACTAACAGTAAATTCTAAGACGCAAACCGAGGTTTCATGCTAACCAATTCTGAAACATACAGTTAGTCTTTTTCAAGCGTTCTAATAAAGAATAACCAATAAAAAAAAATCTGATTTTTTACTCGGGCGAAGAACGACTCATGTAAATGGCGCAGTCGGTAGGATCTCTTTAAAAAATATCCTTGTGAACAAACGAAACTACTAGGATATCCAGCGCGTGGAATTGCCCACAAGTAAGCCATTTAATCGACTAGCTCGGAAGTGCAACTAAGAGATCCTCAAAAGAACCTAAGCGCAAATTAAAGGCACTGAAAAAATATAATAATAAATAAAATTTCTATCGACTACTGAATAAATACAATTCGGTCAGTGATTAAGTTAAGTGGAAGTTAATAAAAACACAATAAAATGGCCCAACAACCACCAGCTCAAGGGCAACCAAAAATTGGTGTGGCACCCAACCCATTGACGGAGCAAAACTTAAATCAGCTTTTGTCCCAGATCCGGAATTTTCCAACGTTTGAAGGAGATCCATCTACCCTAGGAACCTTTGTCAGAAGAGTTAACTACCTTTTGTGTCTGTATCCTACAACCGATGATCGACAGACAAGCGTTATATTTGGAGCAATTGAACTTCAAATCACCGGTGATGCTCAGAGGATTCTGCAAGGTATACAAGTCAACAACTGGCCAGCTCTTAGAGCAGCCCTAATGGACGAGTACAAAACGTAAACCCCTGTGGAGGAACTATTAAGGCGATTATACAATACTAATTTTCAAGGTAACCTAAGAAAATTTTGTAATGAGATCGAGCTTAAACAGTTAGTTATAAGCAAAAAATTAGAACTTGAGGGAAATACAAATGAATTAATATTGTACACAGGAGCAATAATCCTATCTACAAAAAACCTCATACAACGAAAATTACCTGACAGAATTTTTATTACATTAGCAAGAAACGATATTTCAACAGTACTTAAACTAAAACAAGCGGCTCAGCAAGAAGGGCTATACGAAGAAATTTTAAAAAATTTAAAAGATTATAATATCAATCTTAATAAAATTCAATAGCAACAACAAACAAATTATAAACGTAACCCCTACCCTTACACTAATTTGTACAACACCCAACAATTTAATCCTGGCCCAGCTCGTTCAATTCAACCACAAAGAATGGTTCCACAAATTTATAGGTTCCAATCGAATAACAGAAATAATACTTTTGACCAAAATTGGGGAAGTTACCAAAAGTGTGGAAAAAAATACCATCTTCGTATTTTTCTATAAGCAAAAGATTGTTCAACACCGAAGGGCTGGTCACACTGAAAGTGGCTTGATCTCTCTCTCCTTGACTTTAGAACGGACAAGTTGTGTGTGTTCAATAAGCATCTATTAAAAAGAAAAACTTTGAACTAAAACTAAAATCGTGTGTGTAATCAATTAAGGAAACGGGAGAAGGCCTTTACTTCCAACAGGTTATGGGCCCAGTGTTTCGCTAAACTCGAATTAAAATAACAGTTAAATAAATTGCAAATTTCTGAGAATTTCTGAATTCCTGAGAACCCGTGTGTGTGTGTGAGCACATTGAAAACAGGAGGAAGCACGTTTCAACAAACGAAACATCCAGAACGGTAACAAGGTTTTAAAAACACAAACGGTAAAAAGTATTGTAATAAAATAAAAGTTTGTATAAAATATTTTGTTCCTTTTCTTGCGAAAAATTGTTTTACATTCAACCAAGTGCATACATGTTGCAGTTGCAAGTGTGAGTGAATGCATGTACTTATGTATGTGTATGTGAGACCGCGTGGTTTTTTCCCTATTTCATCATATTGGATAAGTGGATCTCACGTTTACTTATATGTGTGTGTGTACATGTAGGCACTTGGTACAGTATTTGCTTAACACTGATTTCTTTTTCTTCTCTTTTTCCTTCTTCTCGAATATACGATAATTACATTGAAATTAGAGCAAGAATAAATATGAATAAGGAGAATAAGTTCAAGAATATTTCACCTTTTCGTGGTGAAAAATATTCAGTGTGGAAATTTCGTGTGAAGTCCCTTTTAGCTGAAAATGATGTTTTATTTGTAATCGAAAAAGAAAAACCCCAAGAAATAGATGAGAAATGGATAAAGGCAGAAAGATCAGCAAAAAGCATTATAATAGAATTTCTAAGCGACTCCTTTCTTTCTTTTGCCGATAATAATTCAACTGCAAAAGAGATTTTTGAAAAATTAGATTCGATCTATGAGCGAAAAAGTTTGGCAACGCAACTTTCTGTGCGTAAGCAATTATTGACATTCAAATTAAATGGCGATACACCTCTCATTATTCATTTCAATAAATTTGATGAACTAATCTGCGAATTAATGGCATCGGGAGCGAAAATTGAGGAGGTGAACAAAGTAGCTCACCTTCTTCTGACATTACCTTCGGTTTATGATGGGGTTGTGACCGCCATAGAAACCTTATCTACCGAACATGTTACCCTTTCTTTCGTAAAAAACCGTTTACTTGACCACGAAATTAAGATAAAGAATTTAAGTAAGGACACGTCTAATAAAGTTCTTCAAGCTACATCTCTAAATAACAACAAACAAAAGGCATTGCACCTGAAAACCAAGTTTAAGGCAAAACCCTCTTCTAAGAACTTTAAGTCCAATTTGAGATGTCATCACTGTGGAAAGAAGGGTCACTTTAAGAAAGATTGCTTTATTTTCAAAAGGAGCTTAGAAAATAAAGATAAAGAAAAACATGCCCAAGTTGCGAACGTAGAATCAGGTAGATCATTTGCGTTTATGTTAAGGCAGGGCAGGAACTATACAGGTGACGGTGATATATCCTTCATATTGGATTCGGGAGCTTCGGACCACATGATAAACAACATAAATCTGTTCTCAACCTATTCTACACTGGACACGCCAATTGAGATTGCTATTGCAAAGCAAGGTGCATACATATATGCTTCTGCAAAGGGAACAGTCCAACTCCGAAGCAATCTTAATACGAGCATTACACTGGAAAATGTCCTGTTCTGCAAAGATGTACCACAAAATTTACTGTCCGTCTCGAAGATGCAGGCTGCAGGCTTAACAGTTGAATTCAATTCAACGGGAGTACGCATTTCCATGAATGGACAAGGTATTTTTGAAGGTACATGTAAAAGCAATATATCGATCGTGAATTTTAAAATAAACCATAAAGCTTATACAACTTACCGAAATAGAAATCAAAACTATAGTTTGTGGCATGAAAGATTAGGACATATTAGCAAGGGAAAGTTTTTAGAAATTGTGCGAAATAATATGTTTGAAGATGTAGAACTTGTAAAAAATATTAAATTTAATAATGAATTATGCGAAGCTTGCATAAATGGTAAGCAAGCTAGACTTCCATTTGAGAAAATTAAGAATAAAGAATATATTAAGAGGCCTTTATTTATAATTCATTCAGATGTTTGTGGTCCGATAACTCCTTCTAGTATTGATGGAAGAAACTATTATGTAATCTTTGTCGATCAGTATACACATTACTGTGTAACTTATTTGATGACCTATAAATCTGAGGTATTTAATTTCTTCAAGGACTTCATCGCAAAGAGTGAAGCTCATTTCAATTTAAAGGTTGTGAATCTATACATCGATAATGGCAGAGAATATTTGTCAAATGAGATGAAGACTTATTGTAGTGAAAAAGGCATA
>VNJO01003977.1:0-62782 GCA_008042535.1 Drosophila tani | reverse complement strand
ATGTTTAGCCTTAAAGATGCGGTTAATTTCTTGGATTTAGCATGGCAAAGCATTAGCAAAAAAAATATTCAAAAAAGCTGGTCTGCATTGTGGCCAAGAACTGCATCTTGTTGGGATGGTGAAGATTTGATACCTCTTCAGAATCTGCGTAAAGAACTGCTGACTGATAGCATCGCTGATGGCATAAAATCCATTCAAAATTTGATTCTAGCTTTAAAATTCAGTAATGACCTAACTGAAAAAGATGTCAATGATTGGGCAACTGGTGAAAATGAATTTTCAATGGAGTTTTCGGATGACGAAATAATAGAACATGCTAAACAAAAAGAATCGCCAGTGCAGCTTACAGATTTTGAAGACGACATTGTGGAAATGGCTACTAAGACAAATATATCTACTGCAGATGCGAAGAAAGCATTTTCAGTTTGTATTCAGTGGGCTGAGGAGAGCAATATTGAAATGCAGGATATTCTTTTGTTGAAGAGGATTGAGCAAAAAGCTCAAATCATTCATCTAAACAAAGTTAGTCAACACAAAATAACTTCTTTTTTCAAAAAAGCATAATATATATATATTTCATATAATAATTAAATGTATTTTAATAAATCATATCACATATGTATGGATTTACTTCACTTAGATTGTTTTAAAAATTTTCACTACTATAGTCCGGACAACTCGATAATCCGGACTTGCCCAAAACTATATGTGTCCGGACTGTCGAAGTTGTACTGTATATTTAATTACAAAAAAAAAACACTCAAGCATTCTAACCCCTTGGCAACGTTCTCTATTGAAAGCCAAGTAACTAGTTTATACCCCTGCCTTTAAAGGTCATATCATATCCTTTTAATTACTACAAATCGTGGTTCTAGACATCTTTAGAGCTATTATGGTGACCGCAGCTGTGGTGGCTGTATGTGTGTGTGTGTGCGTACACAATTACATTTCGGCCAAAACATCATTAGGGCCTTAGAGGGAGCGGCTGAGGAAGGGAGGCTTTTACCGGGCTCAAAGGGACCAGAAAAAGAATGAGAACAAAAATGTTGGCAAGGAAAATGTTTGCCAGTATTTTTTTCTATTTTTTTTTTTATTTTCCAGCCGCGACTTGGCAACAGCATCCAAATAGGGAGCGTAAGAGAGAGAGAGAGAAGCAGGGCTTAGCTCCGCTGCCGAGTGCTCTACTTTTCAAACTTCAATAGCTCGTGACATTGTTTGTGTGTCGGAGTGTGTCTGTATGTATATTTACCCAAATAACTACATACACACACGCGTTCAGAACTTGGCCAACAACAACAGCAACGACGGTTGCCTCTGAAAAGAAAAGTGGAAAAACGGGCGGGGAAAAGCAGGCTGTTCTGCTGCTAATGAGAAAGTTTACGCGGAACGCGATGCTCGAGATGATGGAGATGCTGGAAATTGAGATTCTCGCCGAGACTCAATGAATTAATGAATGAACGAAAGCCTGTAATTTTACTTGAGCAATTTCCAGCCTCGCTCTAGGAATTAACCTATCTTGTATCTCTGATGAAGCAGTCAGACACTTATTTAGATTTAATTCACGTATCTGCGACTGGTTAAGCAACTTGGCTTTACGATTTTGTATATAGAAATTAGCATTGTCATAAGTAAAATAATTATTTAATGCTTGTGTTATTTTGTTTTGGTTTTTTGGAACTGGAACTAATAACTTGTTTAATAAAAATATTTTACATATTGTCTGGTAAAAGCTGTAAAGCTTTAAGAAGTGGATCTATATGTATTTATTATTTATATATTAATTTAACTAAAATCTCATTTAAAACCCATTGGTTCTATTCAAGTAAATAAAATTCTTAAAAATATATAAAATCTTATATTAATTTCCTCAGATATAGTTAGGGTATTTTTCTTGTTGAACATTTCCTTTACTAATTTTTAACGGCCCCTTCACATGTTAATTTGTTAGACACGGGGCACGTACGGACACACAAACATAGCCGATAACAACTGCAACTTGGCTAGAAATACTTTTCCTGTTTATTTACGCTTCTTGGTATTTTCGTTATTGTTATTTCGTTTTTTTCCCCCTTTTTTTGTGACACTTTCTTTACGTGTGTGCCCAGCCGAGTGTGTGGTGTGGCACTTAACGTTAAATTAGGTAAATTAAGTAAAAATATTTTAATTCAATTAGAAACTAACTGTGGAATTTCTCTTTCTCTTTATTATTGCAGTTGAGAGGAGCTTCCCGTTGAGGAGAACAGCCACAAGATTTCGAAAACAACGAAAATGGTCTTTGACTGCGGAGTCTGGTGTGCAAAGTATTTGCTTTGCATATTTAATTTTATATTTTTCGTAAGTAAAAACTTGTATATTGATGATGATTTATGCACCTCTCTGATAGATGGGTGCGTTTACTCCCGTTAAAAACCATCAAAACCCATTCCGTCACATCACATTCCATGCAACTCAATCAAGCAAATCTCCGCGCAGGCGCTGTTGCTTTTTCCCCGCATTTTCCCGCATTTCCATAGCTTGGCAGCGGTTCATTGACTCCCCTGTACACTATAGTCATCATCATCATCATCATTGTCAGCGTCGTCAGCGTCAGCATGTTGATTGCCAACCTCATCATCGGCATTTTCGAATGCAATCAACATGGGCAGGCAACATAAACATCATAATAATAACAATCATCAACTGCGTTTGCATGTCCAGGGGGGGATTTTGTGTTTTATGCTTCATGTTTTAGTGCACTTAAAGGAAAGGTGTCTATAAGGTTTTGGAAATTAAAAAAAAATTATAAAAATAATTATGTAAAATTTTAATTATATTACTCGAATATAAGGGAATGATTTTTTGAACGTAATTAATTTGTCATAGAAACAATATTTGTAAAAGTTTTATTAAAAGTATTTGACATTTTATCAAGCTCTAACTCGAACTCCAATGTCTTTAACCTTTACATTTTCGGATAATTAAATTTTTTGATCATAAATTAAAATACAGAATTGAGATTTTGAATTATTTTGAATCTAAGTTCTACGATCTGAAAGCTTATCATAAAAATAAAATAAAATTATTTTGGTATTAAATTAAACCATGGGAAAAATATGTTAAAAACCTTTATCACAAAATAAACGATTTTTTCTGAAGTTATAAAGATAATAGATACCTTTTGGGAGTTAGAAACTTAATAATAAACAACATAAATAATTATTTATAAATTATAATTTATAAAAGATTAAAAGTTAAAATATACATTTTCGAATAATAATTTTAATTTTCTACAACATAATATTTAAGTCACTCTACAAATACTCCTACATACTCAATAATTTTATTCCCAAAGTCTACTATTTTTTATCCAGGTGCATAAACGCATAAAAACATTTACCTGTACACAATACATATAAAAAATACATATATTTACACGACTGTTTTCGATGTCTTTTGCAGGTGCTAGGCACAATTATATTCGGAGTCGGACTATGGTTGGCCGTGGACAAGCACTCGCTGATTGCTCTCCTCAAGCTGGTCGAGAGCGAGCGCATTGAGGTAAGACGAAGCAACTCCCCAATCCCAGTCCGAAGCCAAAATCTCCGCCCAACTCCGGGTGAAAGTGTTGCGCTGAGGAAGCCCACACACCCCCAGCTGAGGCTCCAAAGAAACCACATTGCACTCTAACCAATTATAACGCAATTTATAGTATACGCAATCCATCGATATAGAAATCAAAAGCTATAGGAAAAAACCAACCCCACAAAAATATAGATCAACCTCACGTGCAGCAGGTCCTCTTCCAGTAATTGTCGGTACTGGAACTATGATTATTAAAAAAATATAATTATAGAACAAACTTGTTGTTCGGGGTGGAAAAAAAATAATAAAACGAATGCCCCAGTCAAAGCTGCACACGATGCATTGTGTGTTGACAAACTTGGCCAACACAATGGGGGATGGCTTTTAGTGTTGGCTGTAACTGTAATTGGGCTGGAATATTAGTTGGGGATCCACCCTCTTTTGGGGAACTAATATAGGATTTTAGGAGAAGTAGAAGGTAATAAATTCGAATATTCGAATATTTTTGGGAATTTATTAATTAATAAACATTTTTTGGTTATCTAAACAGGATGAATTAATTATTGGAACTTTTAGTAAGAGATATTTTCTATTATAAAATAGGTTTAATTTGAAAAATCTTAGAAGCTAAAGATTACAACCATTAATAGAAAGATTCCAAAATAATTCCAGCTTTCTAGCTTTTATTCAAAAATAAACTGTAGATAAACTCTTTAACTTTGTTACTTCAACAAAAAATTCTATAACTACCGAAACTGTTAGCACAAAATGTATAAATCGTTTTTTAAAGTGGTGCCCCTTTGTTCACACACATAAAGTTTTCATAACAACTCTGACAAATTCCATCAAAAAAGTTGCATGTTCAGCTTTAGTCAAAGTTTTGTGTGTGTGGAGAGTTTCCTTTTAGTATCTGACTCGACATAGAGTTTTTCGCTTTGCCAAAACAAATGAAAAGTGCATGTCCACACATACAGGGGGACTAATTGCAGGGTCACCTAGGATAGACATGGTGTGCAGGAGCTAATTGAGTGGGCTTAGCAGGAACTCCATGCCAGTGTCTATGTCAATGAACTGATGACTCTCTGTGCCACAGTCCACACTCATTTAGCTGAGATCTTTTTAAAAATCTGCCTACGCACATTCAGGGGGAAAATATGCGTATAATTGAATTATGACGAATGAGGAAAGAGACGTTCAGACATTTTTGTCAGTTCAAAGTTTAATTATGAATACGCAGTGAAGACATCATCTGCAATTACGTTGACCATTTATTTTTATCTGTATTTATTGCAGCAATTTACACAGCCGCAGGTCATAGAGCAGCTGGCCTATGTTCTGCTCGTCATCGGAGCCGTCATGTTCTTCATGAGCTTCTTAGGCTATCTGGGGGCCATGCGCGAGTCCCGGTGTCTGCTGTCAACGGTAAGTGAACAATATTGAACATGGGTTTTTACTTAATAACGGTGGGGAACAAATATAGAATTTTTAAGAAGAAAAAAAAACATTTACAATATATTTATAGAGATTTTTTTGGGTCTTTGTTTAAGCAACTAAATAAAAATAAGGCCACATCATAATATTTTGTTACCTATGTGCTCTTTTTAGCAGATTTTTTTTACATTTAAAAAAAACCCTATTAGATATTTTAAGCATTCTACTTGTCTTCGTAAAAGATTTTAGTGTGTTTTAGCATAGGAGTCGCGTCTTTATTTATGAGGATTAATATTTGATTGCTAAGACCTCGAGTCAGCAGTAAGCTTATCTAGCAAAAATGTCGTAAAATTCGTAAAATCACAACATTTACAATTTTAGGAAACCTTTACACTTAGTATTTCATATTCAAATATCCTTCACAAATATTTTATGTTTTAAAAAATCACTGTTAATGTTGTATTTAACTTCGGAAATTGATGTAAAATGTTTGATTTTTCGCTTGGTAAACTTTATGCCTTGCAATCCACAGTAACTTCTTGGTCGGACTAAAAACGCAATGTCGCAAATTTGCATTTCCCCTTGCTGCAATCAATGAGCCCAATCAGACAGACTCACAGCTTTACGGGCTTGCATCATCGATACATTACAAATGAAAGGTGCCCGGCTCCGGGCACTCCGCATCCGAGATTCCAGCTGGCCGATTGCCAGGCATTTTCAGCTGCATTCGCAGACATTTGTTTGTTTGCAGCCGAAACTTTTCCGTCTGCTGAAGAGGATTTCTTGCATTTGACTTTGACTTTTGGCTGGAAAAGCCATGTGAAGATACCCCAGAGAAAGTTGTACGTATAGATACAGGCATGTTTGAACGATTGGTTTCTACGGAGAGCGACCCTCATGACAAGCCCTTCTCACTCGCCTGTGAGTGGCATGGTAATTTCTCCCGCTTAGCAGAAGAATAATTTCCATTTACAAGTGTCCGGTGGCAGGGGACTTTCTAAGGCAGAGAGTACGCACTCGGGTGATTGTGGTAATTAATAAACATTTTATCGCATTTACCTGCATTATTTACACTCGCCGGCTGACCGGCAGACTGACTGACTGACTGTCGTCTGGCTAGGACGCACCCACATTTCTGGGCTTGGCGCTTGGCTTGGCCAGTTTAATTGCAACGACAAACGACTAACAGGTGAATTCAATTTATGTTACCTTTGACGGGCTAAGGGGAGCTGAGGGAAATACCCATGAAAGAGGCTAGCGAATTGCGCATGCGCACCGTTGCCGAACACGCGACCTGCATGCGACCCTCTTGGGCGCAATTAGCACTTAAATTAGCCAAGGCCACGCCATTTGGTTAACTCATCCCAAGGCCGGCCCCATGCTCAGCTCGCCGCATGGCTAATGTGTCTTAGCATTGATTTTTTTCTTATATTTATTTTGGCCAAGCAAGAGCCAAGAGTTTGCCGCCGCACTTAAACGCTTTCAAATCGCTACACTTGCCATGCAAACAAAAAAATAAAGTGAAGCTGAGCGCAGCAGCGACTCAGTGAGCTTGCATGTGTATCCGACAGATACATTTGCAGCTGGCTAGCCAGCTACCAACGCCCACACTCGCTTAGATTAAATGCTGCCAGGCGTAACAGCCGCAACAACGAGCTACTAAAACCGAGCATATCAGGCCAACGCATCAGGGCAACGCACAGTGAGAAAATGTGGGGTAATTTGTATAAAAAGAGAATATACATATGAGTTCTTAAAGGGTTTAGGCTTTTCTTTTTGTGCATTTAGATTGAAAAGCCGCAAGAGCTTTGTCGAAACAGGCAACAAAACATTGAGAAGTGACCTTCAGCATTTGTGCTGCATGCTGTGGGCTCCCCCGCTCATCCGCCCATCCATAACCGAGTGTATCTGCGTATTTGTATCTGTATCCGTGGCATTCCGTGGGCATGTGCGAGTATGCGAGTGTGCGGTTCAAACTCACCACCAGCGGCCGGCCGACCGACAAATGCTGCACATTTAGCTCAGGGTCAAAGTGGCTAGATTTTTCTGCACGGCTCACCAAGTGGCCCACGAATTGGGTCAACCGAGGACAGTAGTCCAAGCCAAGCAAGAAATAGAAAAGAAGACTATAATTCAATGAATTCTTAAACATTGTATAATTAATAATTAATAAAGGAGAATTACTCAAAGCAAAGCAAGAAATAGATAAAGAAGACTATAATAAAGCAGACTATGGATCATTGAATTCCCTTTTAAATTAAATTAAATATTTATTAATTTAAAATCTGATTTATTCTGTTTTTCCCCTTTTCAGTACGGAACCTTTTTGATCCTCCTCCTGGTGGCCGAGATTGTGGCCGGCGGACTGGCCGCCTTCTACAAGGACAAGGTGCGGGCCGAGAGCAAAAACTTCTTGCAGACGACCATTACCAGCTACTCGCTGGGCGAGAATGTGGACGCCACCTCGCTGATGTGGAACCAGCTGATGGGCAACTTTGGCTGCTGCGGCATCACCGACTATCGCGACTTTGAGGCCTCGCCGGCGTGGGTGAGCGGCAAGGGTAATCGCACCATACCCGATGCCTGCTGCATCCTCAAGGATGTGACCAAGCTGGTGCCGCGCGACGAGGACTGCACCACCAATCCCAGCGACAGCAACAGTTTCTACAAGAAGGTATGTTGTCTTTGAGAAGATTTACCCCTATAATTGCATTATAATTTTAAATCTCGTTCAGGGCTGCTACGAGGTCTTCACCGAGTGGCTAATTGGACAACGAGAGCTCATTATCGGCGCCATTGTGGTGGGCATTGTCCATCTGGTCCTCATTATCCTGGCCTTTGCCCTGTGCAAGGCCTTTGCCAAATACAACGACATGCGCCTGTAAATCGGAGACGATGCCGACAGCGGATGTTGTGTGAGTTTCGAGAGTTAGCAAAGTAAACTCGTAGAGGATCGAGAGCCAAAACAAACAGCAGGACAGTGACACAGTGAGAGTGACGAGCGACGATCCCTCCTAGAATCCCCCAGATATATACGAGATACAGCAACACCCTACCGAACACCGCGACGTGCTCAACCACAAAAGGATTACAATTACTCTGCATTTGGGTCAGACAGTTACACATTTACACATTTACACACAGTTTACACATACAATACAAGCTCTACTCTAACGATAAGCTAAGATCATAGCCAGCATAATCCATTTACCGATAATATTCAAGAATATCTCTTAAAAAACAAGTGTTGCTCAATGTTTTTGCCACCAACAGATAGACAGACAGACCGACAGTAGATTGATCGTAGGAGAGAAGTTTTACTTGAAATATTTATTTGTAAATCTGTTTTGATAGCAGTTTTAGTTGTTAAGTAGTAAACAGCAATATGCGTAAATATTGCGACTATTTTTCTTAGTCTTTTAACATATTTTTGTTATCCAAAAGAGAAACCACTCAAAAACATCACACACAAGAGGAAATATTATAAAGAATAAGATAACAAATTTTGAGATCGTCGAACCATGAAATCAATTTTGAAAGATGACTTTTAACGAGGCATAAGTTTGTATGTGCCGCATGAAGCATTAAACGCAAAGCAAAAGCATAAATCCAAGCACTCATACATAACATACATATAAAGAAAACGATAAAAAATATTGATTGAAACAACCAGATACCACACAATGAGAAATGGCATTGACATTGTACTAGTATGTGTATTAGTTGGTAAGTCTCTAACCTTAAGTTGTAACTTTAGTTGTTTTTGCTATGGCTATCCTTCGAGTTTTTAACTACATATGCCGCGGGGGCTACGGCTACGGCCGCCTCCGGCTCTTTTGTTAAAAATGAATGTTGTACATTTTTGAATTCTATATATACATATATAACTCTATTATTAATGCATATTATATACACGTATGTCTGTAGTTTAATTAATGTACTTTTTGGAAACAGCGCGCAATGAAAGTCGAAAATCGAAAAACCCAAATCGAAAGCATAAAAAGCATTAAAAACCCCAAAAACACACACACACACACATAAAAACGATAAAAGAAAAACCCCCCATGAACGCGAGGTAAAATGCAATTTAAAATGTACATTTCTGAACGTGAATGAAAAGTAATTAAAATAAAGAAAAATTAAATCCAACTTGATGGTTGTTTTAAATATTTACAAATTGTTTTTCAACATCTGGATGGTTACTTTTGGGGAAAATAAAAAATAAAAAAAGGAAAATAAATAAAAAAAAACAAAACCTCTTGAAGGATAAGTACCCGCGAGCTGAAGATAAACGGCCTGTTTTTACTTTATTGGCTTCCCGCTCCTTGTACCAGGCGAGCAGATATACTAGATGGAAGATAACTCCTTCTGCGCTTAAACTTAATATAAGTTTTATGCAAGAAAGATCCCAAAAAACTGTTATAATTTAGTTACGAGAAGAAGAAATTAAGGGTCTCCCCGACTCTGATTTAAAATAATACAACCTACACAGTTTTTCCTTCTCTTGTAGCAGTTAGCTTTGGCAAGTGCACAATAACAGAGTGAAAATGTTAAAAAGTGAAAAAGCTCAATACGAACGTTAACTGGATGTTAATCAACTGCAAACATGAGCTTTAAGCTTTAAGCTTTAAGCTTTAAGCTTTAAGCTTTAAGCTCATGTTAGCAGTTAAAGAGCTCAAGACGAATGTTACCTGGATGTTAACAAACTGCTAACATGAGCTCAAAGCTCAAGCAAAGCAAGGCGCCAAAACAGCTTAGAATTTGAATTAAAAACTCTGTTAAGTGCTAGCAAATTTGCTATCATTTATTACTTTTGTGTTTTTTTTTTCATAAATAAAATTAGATATACATTTATATATATTTTTTTGTTTTGCTGTAGCTAAAATGATTTAGAGTACTTAGATTTTAGCCTGGAAAAACAACCGTGTAAATGATATTATCTCTTAGTTGTTGTCTCTTAAAGTTGCGTAAATTGGAACCCAAAGGAAGTATGTTATTTGTTCTTATTTGGCAAAATGTACGTACGGATATATAACCCCCACCGCTTATCCTCGCTAGCATATATATATTATTTTAAATAGTTGAAACGCTTTAAGTACATACGTATTACATAGTAGACCACATCATCGATAGGTTGCAAATAAAATTCGATTTTCTTATTTAAAATTCACACGCATACTATGGCTAAACTACTTGGAATATATATGGGAGGTATATAAATATATAGAGGCCGTATATTGTAGTTGTTCGTATATATAGAATATAGAATAGTGGATACATATGCCTGCATTATGCCATTGGAATACTTGTCGTGATGACCTCACAGAGCGGCTGTGTTAGCAGCATATTCAATATGCTATATATTCTAAGTCCTTCACCCTATAACTCTCTGATATCTGATAGAAAGTGTAAATTATTGTAGTTTGGTTTGGAGTGTGAACAGAATGTGTGTGTGTGATCAAAATAAGCGCTTCGTAACTTGTCACTTTTGGAATCGGAATCGGAATCATCCATCCATCATCTCTCACCTATCGCCTTTGGAATCAGAGATCGCAGATCTAAGCTAAACTTGAAGTTTACAATAAAAAATGATAATCCTAGAAAATCTCGCTCACACTTTGTGTTAAATTCTTTGCACACCAAATATAAATCAATATATATAAATGATTATCCTCAATTCCCGGCAGCCAGAGGATCCTCATCGAAGTTGGGATTGCTCAAAAACGGTATGGAGAAATCCACCATGTTTGGATAGACTAAAAACTTGTTAACAGCCTCACACAGCTTGCTCTCGATGACATTCGTTACGATCGACCAATCGACGGACTTGTCGCCCACTTGGGGCTTGGTGGATATCCACAGGCGTGGCGGTCCCCGGAAGCTGACCCACACCCGGTCGGAGGGCGGTGGCGGCACATTTAAGGTGCCGCGCGCCACCAACCCCTTGAGATCAACGCGCAACGTGATGTTGGCGTTCATGTTCTCCATGGCACGCTGCACGTACGGCAGCTCGGTGGCATATTGGAATAGATTGGAGGCGGCTATGCGATCCACAATCTTGAAGATGCGCCGCGCATTACCAGGGGAATTCTGGAAGAATCTATATAAGGGAGAATTTGGGGAATCACAGAGAGTTTAGATAGCTTCTAAATAGATTTTTATTCAAGAAATATTTTTTAAACTCACTCAGTTCCCGCTGGATTCTCCTGGGCATTTCCGGGCGGTGGGCTCTCGGATTCTGTAGAAGACCCACCCGAGCTCTCGGCATCACTGTCATAGATCACATTCTCACTGCCCGCATCCGTATTGCTGCGCAAGTCCGGCGCCAGCTCAGGTGGCATCGATGCGGTGGAGGTCGTCGAATCCGTAGCCATTGGCGACTTGGTTTTGCTCCGAATCCTTAGTAGATTCAGCTTGGTGGTCACTGTTATGTGAGCCAAACCCTCGTACGTGACGTCTGCATCTACCCATAGACCCCGTTCATCCAGCATCGGCTGGGAGACGCGATGACAGAGCATCGGGGAGCGGCCCAGATAGATATTGGTGATTATCACCTCCTCCATGAAGCTGGGCAGCTAAGGAGGGAAAGATCTAAACTCTCCTTTGAAGAATTTTGTAGGTATTACTCACCTTAATGGAGTTCAGTTTCTTTTGCAGCACCTCCTTGATCTTCTCGTGCAGCAAGGTGTCGTGTAGGCAGCTGTAAAGGCAGCGTCCCAAGATCACATTCGCCCAGACAATGCTGCCGGATGGGCCCAGGAACAAAGACTGGTCAATGCCCTTCCACAGCTCATCCTCCTGGCGTTTGGCACGACGAGACTGAAGGAAAGAAGTGTTAGCTCAAGCTTACTTTTAACCTTAATCCCAGAAACTATAAGGGATGAATTATAATTTAAAAACAGAAAACCTACTTTTTTTGCGCGCTTTTCGGAGTACAATTCACCTACAGATCTTCGGCTCACGGGTATGTGGCTCTGGGAACAAGCTTTCTACCAAAAGCCAATGGGAAATGCAAACAAAAATAATAGTAAATAAAAACTAAATAACTAAAAAGTTATGAAATTTTTGGGAACCCCGATCGTACCTGATAAACCGCCATAAATCTCACATACTCCGGCGAATTCCTGGCCACATTGGCACTCATTATCATGCCATCAAAGCTGTCTTCCTTTGGAGTCTCGGCTAAATCTTCTTCGGTTATGTTCTCAAATTGTCCATCGGGTGTCTGCTGACCGGTGAGCTGACCGGACTCGTCATTGGGATTCGCCTCGTCGCTCTTCTCCTCGGTTTCCTTGCCCTTCCACTGCGGAGAGTTTGGATTTATATCTAACCCAATTCGAGATTATTGGGGACTCACCTTCACATTCCCTGCACCCATGCCGCCGACCAGATGCATGGCATGTCTGGCGGCAGCTGCCTGTAGGTCAGTGTCCTCCACAAACCTGGCCATGGGCACCTGCAGATCCTGTTCGTGTACGAGTCCCTTGCTGGCGGCATGGAAACGGCGATACCAGTCCTCCTTTTCCCGGTCACAGCGCGAGAAGAGCAGCAGACGCACCTCATCGCCGCAGGGCACGGTTATCTCGGTGAGCTCCTTGTCCGGATTGACAGTGTTTCGCAGTTGTTGCAACTGAGGTCAAGGGAAATGAGTAAGGGGGAGTCTCGAAAGGATAAGTTACCTACATCTGCCTGCATTACAGTGGCTGCAAAGTCCACCTGCTTCTCCTGATCCTCAGCGCCTGGTGGCGTCGTGGCGGATGTGGCAGCAGCTTTGGTTTCTTTAGAATCCGGCTTAACCGTGGCATCGGACTGGCTCTCGACGGAGTTGGGCTCCTCGGGCAAATCCCTGCTGCTCTTGATGATCAACTGAATGGGATACTTGCGATTGAAGAAGCTAAGGGGTGAGATGGGGATTAAAGATAATAAATAAAGTGAAATCCTTGAAAAACCCACCGCTTCTTGGCCAGACCCAGGGGCAGCAGTTCGATGCGGCAGTCCCTGAGGTCATAGGAGCGGTGATCCGTGAACAGGATCTTGTTACGATCGATGGGCGGCTCGTTCCACATGCGGCGCTTGGGTATCCTTGCATTAGTGCCCGACATCTTCAGGATGCAGCCATCAAGACGCACATACACCGATCTCGTAAGGGTAAAGGAGAACGTATTCGGATCGTAGGCACCGATCTCGTTCATCCATCCAGCATACGTCTTGATGGTCTTGTGCTCCTCCACGGCGGGAATCTCGCAAATGGGCATGTTCTGGTAGTTCGGTATGGCAAAGACATCCCGCTCCGGGTGCGTGGTCAGCAGGAGGTCCTCCAGCAGCTGACGCAGGCGGCTGCCCCAGCTGTCCATCACCACGAAGAAGAGCAGCGTGGCAAAGATGCCGCGCAGGAAGTCGGGCACCGGCAGAATCATCAGGATGACCAGGAAGGCGGAGAGCAAGACGGGCAGCGCAAAGGCCGTGGCACCCTGATGCATCTCACGCCACCGCCGCATGCTGATCACGCTGAGGCTGGAGAGGATGCTCTGCCTCGAGTCGCGTGCCGACTTCTGTGATGCACTTGCCACGGATAAGCGGCGGCTGGACTGCTGCGGATTGGCGTCCGGATCCAGGGCAAGCGATAGAGCGCCCACTGACTCCCTATTACCTCCGGCAGCATCCTGCTCATCCGACGCAGTCTGCTTGATGGATTCCCGCGTGGAAACTGCTTGTTCCGAGGTTGCTGGCATCATGTCCTCGAGCACCTCCACGCCCGACTCAATCTCCACATCCTTGCGCGCCAGCAGGATGCCCCGCTTCTTGGCCTTGCCACTGGCAATGGGAATCTCCGCCTGCTGGCTGGTGGAGGGCTCACTGCCCGCCTCCACCACTGTGCGACGACGCAGGAAGCCGCTGCGCACTGATGATGTTTGCTGAAGTCCTGGGACTATGCCGCTGGCACTGGCTGCCACATCCTTCTTGGTCATGGCTGCCGCGGCCGCTGCCTGGTGCTTGGCCTTCACCTTGGACCGGATGTGTGCGAGGCCCCGACGCAGGCGGGATCGCTCTGATCCGACGCCAGCAGCAGCTGCTCCAACGTCGCCGCTGCCCAAGCTACTGCTGTCGAGCTGCAGCAGCTCGGCCTCCGCGTCCGAGTCGGAGTTCTGCCTGTGCTCCTGGTCCAGGGGCAGCTCCTCGCTGATGGACGTGTTCACGGTCATGCACTCGGTGTCCGAATCGGGATCGGGATTGCTCCAGCCAGTCGAGGGCGGGTCAGCCACAATAATGGGTATCGTTGACGTGCTGGGCGGATGCTTGGCGGACTTGATTTCCTCGATGGTTTGCGAGACTTTGCCCTTGATCAGCCTCCAGGTGCCGCCGCTGCTGATGCTGTCGCCAGCGGAGCCCCCTCCACCTCCGCCGCCGCCACCTCCTCCTCCAGCTGCGCCGGCTGCCGACAGCGCGGATATAAGACTGGGGCCGCTCGAGGTGGGTGACACACCCTCGATGCTGCCAGATCTGAAATTTGGAATTTATTTTGGATTATCTCACAGTGTCTTGTGGAATAACTAATGGCTTGTCACGTTAATTTAGACTAACTGGAAAATGGCTAGGGATGTACCCTATTAAGAACCCATCTCTTATAACCATTATTTAAGAGAAAATAAATATGTACATTGAACTTATGTAGCTTTTGAATATAATAAAGAGAGGAATTTCTATTTTTGTTATAACTTTTCCCACAAGGCAGCTATGTCTAAAAATCTAGACAAATTACCGAGAAGACGTTTTAAGATCCAAGTTCCCAAGAAAAACTTAACCCATTGAATTTTCTAATAATATTTTACTAATATCCACAGTTCCAATTAAAATTTAACCTGTAGAACTGTAGATCTGAGAACTCAAAACTAATTAATTGCATTACTTCGGACATACTTTAAATTTTCTTTGTGTCTGCAGTGATTATGTAGCCTATTAAATATTTTAATAAATACCTTAATGGGTTTTAGATAAATCTTCTCCATTTTATATTTAATAAATTTTCCCACTTTTTTATTTGTGCAAGAATATTTTTCCTTAAAAATATGCATACGTGGATCCCCTGTTCTCGATTAACACCGAAAACAGAGGGAGTGTATTTAAAATTGCTAAGGATTTGAAATTCCTTTAAAAGGTGTAAAAAGTATGCAATAAAATGTAGCAATTTTGTAGCATACTTTGAGACACATTTCCTAAAGGAATTTAAGATCCCTAGAGATTTCTGTGGCACCCACCATAATTTAACTTTATACCTAGTAATTCCTCAATTTCGGAAACAGATGTGAAAATATGAAAAGAAATTTAAAGCCTGCTTTTGATTTTTAAAATCACCCAAACCCCAGAAAAACGATTAGTTTTGTTTGTCCCCGGATTTCCTACCCAAAAAATCCCATAAATTGTAGATAAATAAAATAAACCACTTGAATGTTATTCCAGAAAAAGTATTTTTATTTATTTGAATGAAGATATTGTTTTTGTTTTGCCATTTATGCTTTATTTACTTGCTCCATAACCTGCATTTTTCCTCAGGGACTGAGTCTGTGTGTGTTATTTGTGTGTGTATGTGGGGTGTTTTGTGTGTTCAAATTTCACATTTTCGAATACAAACGCCAATTCTGGGATTTTCCGCTTAGTGTGATGCTTGTGGGCGCGCATTTTAGAAAACGTCTTGGGCTTTGAATATATCTTGTGTATAATATAATCCTATATGTATATTTCCCTCCTTACGGGCTTACATATTTCGTATTTTATTTACTTCATATTTGATTTGCTGGATTTTGGGTTTGGGTTTTCCTTGGAAATATTTCATTGCAAGTACTGCTGATATTTTGGGTTTGCTATTACAGTTTCAATTTTTGAGAGATTCGTTAGTTAGTAGGGGGAGAACTGCTTTGCATATGCGTCGTGTCTAATACATATTTTTACTTCTTTACTATTTACTTTATTTTAGTACATACGTTTTATCTATGGTCTGGTTTTTGTTTATTTTGGGCTTCGCGTAACATTTGTTTAAACATTAATTTAATTGAAAACGCTTCAACGCTGTGGAGCAAAAACACGCATGGAAATCGAAACAGTTTACAATTATTTATTTTTAATCAGTGTTTACCCCTTCAGATTGATTTTTCGGGTTTTAGAAAACTACAAATATTTGTTATTGGTTTTTTTTTTTAGAGTTTTTCCTTTGTTTTGTTTTCAAACATTAATTTTGTAAAAATTAAAAAATTACGTTTATTGAAAATGACTATAAAATATGGAATATTTCGCTAGTTTCTTGGTTTCATACGCTTCATACAGATTACGTGTCATTATATATATATATTTGATTCACTATATAGTTTTATATCTGCCAACTTGTTGTTTTTTTGGTTTACTATTTATATTTATCTTGGTTTCTTCCGTTTTCAGTTATATTTTCACTTGTATAATGCTAAAAAATTATATGCCTTTGCTTGGTTTTGTTTGGTTTTTATTCTGAATATTTTGCTAAAAGGAATTCTTTAGTAAGGGCGCTCAATTTCAGTTTATTTGAAGTACTAAACATTATATATATGTACATATATATATATATAGAGTATATAATATGTCGCTGTATATTTTTACGCGAATGCGACAAAAGATTCAATTAAAATTAAAATGGAAGTGCGGGTGCCTGGGTGACACTCGCTTTACAGGCTACAATTTCTCAGTATCAATTTGATGTTTTCTTCTTGTTTATAAAATTCATTAATTATGTTTAAAAGGTACCGAATGTTCATTAATAACCTTGTCCTTTGCAAATTTTCTATTTTTTCTATACTTTTCACGGCGATCCTAAGCTTCGATCCAATTAGCGTAAAATTGAAATTGAGTTCACATCGTTTGTGGAGACTAAAAAATTTTCTATTTAAAACGCGTTTGGTTTACACATTCGTTCTTTCGCTAACTACAAACCATACACTGTACAAAAATTGTGCTATGAAAATACTCAAAAAATAAATAAATTTGTCTTTTCACCACCTATTTAGTAGATAGCAATACCATACCAAAACGCAGAGTATTTCCATTTCATTTTTAGAGAGGAGGTTTCACTAGGCGAAATCAAAATACGGCTCTAAGTTGCATTATTTTGCACTACGCAAGGTTGTATTTTTCTCTATTTATCGTTTTAGGTTATCGATTACTTGAAGCATTTTCTGGGGTTCTCTCTTGAAAAATATTCACTTATTTACCGTTTACGATTTAAGTTTATTGAATTGTACTACGTGTAAATTTCATATAATTACGTTTACGTTTTATGTTTTTATCATTTTATGTTTGGTTTTTCTTTGTATAAAACACATATTGACCAATTGGTTGTTTTTAGATGTTCAGTTAACATATTTAAGTTTGTAATAAGTTCGAATTTCAATACTTTTCCTTTCCAGAGTCTTTCGTATCGTGTTTTTAAGTATTTAATTGTATGTACTAACAGTTTTTTGTTTCGTATTATTATTCTGTGGTTTTCAGCTAAGTTAAAAGATTTATATATATTTACAATGTTATATATAAAAAAGTACATACAAGATATATATATAAAAATAAATAAAACACAATTTACGTTATGTCCGTTTATTAATTTCAAAAAACGTTTTTTTTTTCTTTCAGTTTTTTTTTCCTTTTTTCATTTTTTTCTTTCCTTTTTTTTTGTATAAAGTGTATATATCAAATATTTTATTTTGTCATCATATTTATTAAGAATATATATATGTATATGTATAAAAAGAATAAACAAAGTATAAAAATGTCTCAACGCAGTTGGTTTATTTTTTAAAAACTACCAGGAAACTACTAGCAACTACAAAACATACAAAAATATATATTAAGAATTAGGCGTATAAGTTTTCTTCATTTCCGTAATTGGTATATATATATAACACTAGGATCCATATCAAAATCAACATAATAAACATTTACCTATAACAAGATTCTCTAACAAACGAAATCCAGCTTTCTTATCCGTAATTCAAGCTCGGAAGTGGGCTAAAAAATTAAATGTCTTTGCTTGGAACTCGCTAGGGATCGGGAAAACCGAATACAAAAACGGAACAGAACGGATTGCTTAGAATTATTTATTATATAGCACGCTACGCAAGATTCCAGATTCCTAAAAGCCATTTCTTCTCAGTAAGCAGCAAAAACATTGAGCGGTTTGCCGTAGAGAGTTTTTCTGCTTCGCTATCAACTTTTTTTGGTACAGTAAAATATTTGTTTGATAAGTTACCTTCATTTATAGCACATTTATAGTTTTTTTTTTTTTTTGTAACATTTTTGTCGAGTTTTTGTTAAACAGTTAAAGTATAAAGTATATATGTTATATAAAAGTATAAAAATCTATAATATTAAATTTTACTACATTTAAAAAACACCATCATGACGCACAGGGTTATCGATAGATAGATAGCCATTCACCGATTACCGATTACTGACATCCGCTTCGTGTTTTGCCTTTTTGTAACAGATTTTGTCTTTTTAAAGACTAGCATTTCATTTACTTTGAAAGTTTTAGAACAACGCGTTTGTTTAGATATTTGCAAAAATTGTTTTTAACACTACATAGAGCAGGCTGCTTGCTGTATTTGATAATATTTAATTTTTGGGGCTTATTGGTATTCGTCTTTGTGTAGATTCTTTCGCTTTTAATACACGTTTATTTTTTGGTAAGTATTCAAAGAGGTAAAAACAAGAAAATAAAAACGTAAAAACAAACTAACGCTTCTAATTAATTGGTTTTGCAGTTTACAAAAAAATATATAGTATATGATACATATTTCTTTAGTTCATTGTAATATAAAAATTCTAGAAAAATTGCTATAAACGTGTTTTATTCTTTTTCTTTTTCTTTTGAAAGTGCCACGCGATCAACTTGAGTTACAACTTTGCATGACTTGAATTTATTATTTTTCTTGTAAAGAAAGCACGAGCAAAAATTTGCTAATAGATTTGACTATCGATTTTTGTTTTTATTTTTTTTAATAATATATCATATTTGGTAGAAGTCAGAAGCGACTTGGCCTTTCCTGTTTTCGGGTTGGTTTTCTCAATTTGAATTAGACTTGTTTGGTAGTATATAGAAAAAATATCGTATTGTTTGTAGCAAATTTTGGTTTCGCTTCCCAACTCGTATAGGTTACAAAATAAAGTTGCTCGCTTTACATTTTGATAAACTTCCGTAAGTATTGCCCTAAGTCTAGAGATATTCCATTTGATTTTGCCTAGGATTCTGATTCTGATTCATTATCTGGGATCTGGGGGAGAACTTTCGATTGCATGTACAAAAATGCATGCAAATTAGTTAACGCAGCGATAACGATCACCGAAGATCGATATATTTGACTACTGTTTGGGTTATACGATTGCAATTATATCATTTATATGCATATATGTCTGTACAGATACATATCGCTTACAGTATATATTGTGGTATTTAATAATACGAATTAGTATTGCACATAAGTTGTATATATTATTTAAATTTCCTTTAGATGTTTGTAATTAGCATGTCTATTAATCGTAGCTTCTCCCTTCGGTTGCCTCTTCAGTTATTATTTGGACTAAACTAACTTCTTTGAATATATAACCATAAGAGTAATAAAAAAAAGTTTATACAAAAAGTTTCTATATAAAAAGTTTGTCTAATACATGTATTCATAGTTTCAATAGATGTGTGTATGTCGTTTATAAAAATTGTTTTTTACATTACAAATTACAGATATATATTTATATATATTTGGTATATTTATATATACGTTCTTAAGCCCTCTGTCCCGCGCGCAGCAATCGAAACTTAGTTAAAAATTGTACAACAAAAACAACAACAATTTCTAAATAAATAAGGCATAAAATATGACAGTAAAAAATCATAAATAAATCATAATACTGAACACAAGCAATATTTTTGACTGATGCAACTCTAGTTGTTACCTATGGTTTATATATAATATTTTTTTTTATTATTTTCTTGTCATGCCTGTTGGCAAAAAATGCAAACAAATTTATCAGTGTATACATCAGCGGTATGTGGGCGCGTGCGCAAGTGTGTATGGTCACGTCATGAGCCTATGTGTGTGTGAGTGTAAGTGTGTAAGTGAAAGGGGCTACATTTTAAAATTAAAAATGAGCCTTCGCTTTTCGCTAAGTGTTTTCGCTTTACTGAGTTATTGCTTTACTCGATTTGTGTCTTTAACCGATTTCTCGTCTTTATCGATTATTAGTTAATTGATCTTAATTACACCAACAAAAAAGGGATGTGAAAATTGTAGTGTAAGTTTCGTTAATCGATTTATCGTTTCAACCGATTTCTCGCGTCTTTCAATTGTAAACATAACCCTTACAACAACAAAAAAGGGATGTGAAAATTGTAGTGTCAGTTTCGTTAATCGATTTATCGTTTCAACCGATTTCTCGCGTTTATAGAATATCTTTCACTTGTAAGCATTCCCTTACCAAGGGAAAAGGGATGTGAAAATTGTAGTGTAAGTTTCATTAATCGATTTATCGCTTCAACCGATTTCTCGCGTGTATAGATTATCTTTCAATTGTAAGCACTCCCTTTACAACAACAAAAAAAGGGATGTGCAAATTGTAGTGTAAGTTTCATTAATCGAGTTATCGCTTTTATCGATTGTCTTTCAATTGTAAGCATTACCTTTACGAACAAAAAAAAAAGGCATGTGAAAATCGTAGTGTAAGTTTGGGTAAAATTCCAATAAAAATCTTTAGTCAAGACTCGAAGGTTAGCCAATGCTTGTTTTAGCTTTTAATTTTAGTTTTTTTTTTCAGTGTTTAAGTTAGCAGCTGTTGTACGATTTTCACAAGCCAGTACTTAAATATTTCAACGTATTTGACACTGTGTGGAAAACATCGCCTATATTTGGGTATGGACAAAGAATATAGACGATGTTTCACACAGCATTTCAGGAATTATTGTTATAAGCAACAAAAAAAGAACAAATGGCGCCAATCGCATTTATCGCATTTAGAATTAATTATCGATATCGATATGATATGGTGTTGTCTCTGATTTCTTTTTTTTTAGGTTGGGAAACCAATCGCGGAGTAAGAAATAGCACTGCAATGTTCTGACATCTCGCCATCATATTGTCTTTTTGCAAGTCTTTCGCGTACAAATAATATATATATACTGGGAGGGGTTCAAAATACAAAAACCGATATCTTTTTGGTTTGCTCTTTGATTTTGTCACGATTCTTAGGAACTTCTATACGAAATCACTCCAGCTCACTTATAATTTTAGGACTAGCCTCGAGATTGGCATGCAAGATGACGGCTCCTACTCAGTTAGCTATAGGGTTATATCATATACATGGGGAACATTATATATATAGCCTTTTGCGAGGGATTTTGGCTGACTAAAAGGAAGCTATGTCCCTTCTGCTTTTTGGTGGTCTTTGTGAGATTAAATGGCATTTATGGGCCGACATTTGCGACCCGCAAATAAACGAACTAAAAAATTTTGTATATAAAAATAAAGTACAAAAAAATACTGTGCTGGCATCGAACAAAAAAAATTAAAAGTTAGGAAAAAAAAAAGAGAAACTAAGATTCCACGGTTAATACGAAATATAGACCGATTGCCGGATAAAAATATATGGACTAAAAACTACGTTGCTTTCTGAGGGCTCTCGCGATCGATCGCTGACAGGACAGGTTATCCTGTAGACTGTAGACTCTGGCGGCTTTTGCCGGGATACCTCGTGTTGGTACCTTGATTTAGCCCCCGTGGCAAAATGTGTCTTTTGTGGCCGGGTTCTCTGGGTAACCGGGTGTTGTGTGTGTGGGTGTGTGTGGTGTTGTGGTGGCTCTGTAATCGCTAATTTACTAGATTCTCCTTAGTCGCTCCAGGGCTGAAGAGGTTCCCGGTGCCTCCGTTGATGATCCTGGTCCTGAATCTGCTTCTGCTACTGCTGCTACTGATGCTTCTGTGTTTATTCTGGGCACTGCCAGCGCTGCGTCCAACAACCGGTGACGCTGCTCCCTCTGGAGGCGTCGCTCGTCGTGCAGCGCGGCCTACCAGCGCCGCCGTTAACACCAGCGAAAGGGCACCGCACGCGGCCGGTCGGCGCCCTCCTTGACCAGCGGCTTGTGGTACTCACGTCCCGGCCGCGAGTGGATCACCGCCCAGCAGTGCTCGCAGTAGTACTGCAGACACGTGACGTTGGCGCAGAAGAACGGCGCAAACTTGCCGCCGCAGCGCTGGCCCTCGCACTCGTCGCACATCTGGTCGTCCAGGACGTAGGGCTTGACCTCCACCCGCTTGTCGATGTCCCCGTGCTGCAGCTGCACAAACCTGGCCGAGATGGCGGCAATGTAGCTCTGCTGATTCGAGAAGGCCACACGGCCGGCGCCCTTGGGATACTTCAGCTCCGGATCGGTGTCAATGCCGGCATAGCAGACGCCCCCATACAGTCGATCCATGATCATGGCCAGCTCGAAGGCCTTCAGGGGACGAGGTACTCCTCCGACAAAGACCGTTTTGCGCGGATCCAGCGACATGGTGGCATCCAGCACATAGTCGGCGTCGGCCAAGCGCCACGGGCGGATCTGCACGGCCTTGTCCTTGATAGTGGGCGAGGAGACGCACAGGTAGAGCTTGTCCTCGTCCGTGATGCACGAGTCGATCAGCTGCTGCACACTGCCCTCGTCCTGGAACAGCAGGAAGGCATAGCCCTTGGGCGGGAAGTATGACTTGGACTCGGCCTTGTGCGGCCAATCGACGACCAACGGACCGAAGCGCCGGAACGATGTGGTGATCTCGTCCTCATCAATGTCCGGCGGCAGGCCACCGACGAATACCTTTCGCGAGAAGCGAGCGGTGCCATCGCCGGCGTTTCCTCCATTCCCGCCCTGAATCGGCGAGTGCGGCGAGTGGGGCGACAGGCGCGACGGCGAGCCCATCTTGAGGGCGTTCAGGTAGACGGAGGGATCATTGCCGCTGGCCGCAATGACCATGGCATCGGCCTCGCTCAAATGCTTCGGGCCTCCCATAACGCGCATCCTGTCCTGCAGCAGGGCCAGATTGTTGGCCACGTCGCCGCCATTTCCGCCGTTGCCGCCGTTTCCGCCGAGGGACATGCCACGCATGTAGTCGCTCAGCGAATTATCCATGCCGCCACCACCGCCATGATGCATCTGCCCGTTGGCCGTCATCATGTTGCCATAGCTGTTGCCCAAATAGGGAGCATCGCCGCCGCCAGTGGCTCCCGCTGTAACCATGCCACCGGAACCTCCACCACCGCCTCCGTTTCCGATCGACAGCGTCGGTATGTTCATGTGGCCGCCACCGCCAACCATGCCGTCCATATGCCCGCCGCCGTACATGGCCGTGGGCGAGCTGCCCTTGATGGGGAAGGATATGCTGCGACGGTACTTGGGCGACACACCCGACATCTGGGGAATGGGCGAGATGCCGCCGCTGCTGCAGCCCGCCTGGGAGCCGTTGTACGGCGATCCTCCACCGCCACCCATTCCTCCTCCTGGCGACGAGGGGCTGTGCGATCCTCCGCCCTCGCGGTGCTGCTGATGCTGCTGGTGGTGATGATGGTGCAGGGCATTCAGATTCGGCGACAGCTGCTGCTGATGCTGTTGATGCTGCTGTTGCTGCTGCTGCTGGTGCTGCTGGTGGTGGAGCTGCTGCTGCTGGGGCGGCTTGCTGAGATTGAGATTCGGCGGCAGGCCGCTGCAACTGCAGGAAGAAGGGACAACAAGATGAAGAGGCTTTTACAACATTTGGCAATTTCAGTGGATGATTTTGGGTTCTGATATTTGTGATTCGGTTTCGGTACTCTTTGCATTATGAAAAAGGAGCAATTTGTTCAAGGATTTGCTTCGGATTCGGTTTAGTCTAGGTATCACATAATGCAATTAGTTTGGTGTTCGTTCGCTTAGCCCATTGCCGCCCGGCGTTCAAAAATGAAAAATATATATATTAAATAGATATTAAACAAACGAAACATTGAACAACTGATAAAAAGTATTTGGATTAATAGACTATGGAATTATTACGGGATATATGAGTTCGTCGTGGCCTTGCTCTTACTTCCTTACTAACGAATTACTAATTTTCGAGTTCAGTTACTCAAATTCGCAGGACAGGGATGGAAAATATTGCATTTTCCGGTAGAAAAAAAAGGCTAATTTGAAATCCATTAACAAGACGTCGAAAAGTATGCAAAAATCGCTATAGATTTGAAATTCATTAATAAAAGAAGCCCAAAAGTATGATATAAACTATTTCGTTTTCCATATTACTCTGCAAATTTTTTTGTTTTATAAGACCTAACAATTTTAATCGATTTCGATGCCATAGCGGTTTTTCGAGGCATGCCTTTTGAGATATTTATATGCTGAAATATTTTATAGAATTTAAATGGATTTCAAATTAAAGCTAATTTAGAACATCCTTTTTACTGGGGTTCAAATGAATGTTAATTTAGGACACCTTTTGAATGGATTTCAAAACGGTTATCTTTTTTAAACTATTCCTTAGAAAATTTTGCGATTTATTAAAAACTTTTCTAAAGATTTGAAAGGGAGCCTAAAAGTATACAATGAAAATGTTACTCCTGGCAAACTGAAGCTCTTCATAGCATACTTTTAGACACCTTTAAGAGTGATTTTAAACCTATTTAGATTTCCCTGAAGCCTACTCAAATCCTAAATTGCTCCTTTTTAATATTACTTTATCATTCTCGGACGTTGCTTTTTGGTATTATTTAGATGCTTTTGAATAAATATTTATCTCAGATCTGTTGCTGTTGTTGCTGTTGGCGGTTGTGGTGTAGGATTGCTGTTGCTGTGGTAAATGGTGTGGGTGGCATTTGGTGGTGGTGGTGTTTGGTGGTTGGTGGTTGGTGGAGCGAGTTCTGGTGGTTTGGTGGTGGTGGCTTGGTCTTGGTTCTTTGGCGACATCCAATCAAAATGAAAATTTCAAGTTGCTGTACGCTTTTTAGTTTATTTTTGTTTTTTTTTGTTTTTATTTATTTTAGTTTTGTTTTGGCGAAGGTTTAGCTTTTGGAAGATAGGCGGCAGCTCAGTATATTTTTGGATTTGTTAGTTTTGGTTTTTAGCACTTGGAATCCTTTGATGATACTCGATTGAAAGGGAAATCCAACACTTTCTTTGGCAGCTGCACTGGCACTGAGACGAGACATTGTTTTTGTTTATGTTTTCCAAAGAAAAAGGCCGAAAAAACCAGTAGGCCCAAAAGGAAGGAAAGTAAAACCGAAAGACTAGAAAGAACCAAACAAAAACGTGGCATAAGACGCGGCGGCACGGTGGGCGGCAAGGGGTTAATACGAGGCATACCAGAGAGTACATAGTATGTATGCTAATAGAAGACTAAACTAGTTCAAATGTGTATCAATTCGTTACGCTTATGTTTCGTTGTTGTTGTTGCCGCTGCTGCTGCTGCGAGTTGTTTGTGTTTGTGTTCGACACGTTCATGCTAATTGATTTGGGGGACAACACGCAGTGCATGCCAAACTGTGAGGCCACCGAAATGGAAATTTTTAATCTAAAGTCAACCTGAGAGGCCGAAGGGGATGATGTGGATCTCTCTTAGGGAGGTGAGAGCGAAATGCAGGTGGCTAATAGGCATAGGATGCTGCTGCTGCTGCTGCTGATGGGCTGCTGGCTGCCAATGATGATGATGCTGCTGCTGATGATGACGACAACGACGACTGGGATGATGAAATGTGTGTATAACAAACATGCAAGAAACGTGTACAAGTGTAAATAGATAAAAACAGCAACAACGTTGGTGGGAGGAGGTGGTTACACGGCGAGAAAAGCAGGAAATATGGCTTACAGAATTTTATAGAAACAATGCTGGGAACCCTTAAAGGAATCTTTGGAAATATAAATCATGATGTATATTAAGGTAAAATGAAATTTTTTCATTTAAAATTATAAATAAACCCTATTTTGGTATTTTACGTAACCAAGAAGAAGGTTAGGAATGGTTACTGATGAAGAAAGGTTGGATATCTTCCAAAACCCATGTAGATCTAGGCATTTAACTCTTAAAAAAGGCTCTACGTGTGCCTGCAGAGGCTGGGCAGAGAAATTAGCTTTATAGTGATTTAAATTTAGTCACAAATAACAATTTGATCGCACTGGTGACGAACATTCAGTGCATACTGTGCAGAGAAATTTGGAAGCTCGCAAGTCCGGGCTTTGGACTACAGTGGTTCAATTCTCTTATTTACCTAAAAATAAATATCGCTTGAGGAATTGCATTTCTTTCTAGAGACAAGATTTGTATTTACTCCCAATATTTGTTCACAAATTAGCATATTGGAACTGCAGCTTCTTGTTCTCTCAGTGTAAGTGGGTGTTAGATGAGGCTGTTAACTGAATTCTGGGGGTTGTGGTGGCGGCATGGGTTGGGTATCTGTGTAGTCTGGAACCATTTGATAAGGGCACGCGTAACAAGAGCAACGGAAAGGCAAAAACGGAAAGGCAACGTGAGCTACCCCCCCAGCAGCAGAAGCAGCATCAGCAGCAACATCGACAAGAGGCTGTCGCGATAACGACACGGGACAGTGTTGAAAAATGCAATTATAAAATGCAATTAGCCCTCGAAACTTAATTAAAAAGGCAACGGAAATGAATACAGGAATATACAGAGGCAACTCTACATGCATACAGAGTGCTGGCTGCAAAAACGAGGCGACACTAAATAGTTAAGGCTGATTGACGGCCAAATTGAAAATCTGACAGCAATGCTGTCTTTAAGACTGTATATTTGTTTGTGTATATATACTACGTGCATATGATATCAGCTCACGAAAATCAATAAAGCGAATCAGGCGCAATGACGTCAAAGGGGGGAGGGCCAGGTGCTGGGTTTGTATTGGGAATGGAAATGGGAATGTTGGTAACATCTCAGGTAGTAGCTTGGTGGAGAGTAGAGAATAGTAACTTTGACCATAAGCTTGCAAAACTGTGAAGGAGGCATAATTCGATCACATAGGCATCACAGGCGAATCGATTTAGGCATGTTCGTAGATCAACTTGTTTCTAACTAGTATCTGTCACAATTATATTTATAAGAAATATATTAGGGAAACAATAGCCAGAATTCTCATATCTTCGTTGTTTATGAAGACGATCGCTTTTAATATACTCGTAATCTTAGGGCATCCAATCTTCGACTTTCGTAACTTTTATGCCTTTCTCGTTAATATTTAAAATGAGAAACGAGAAAAAGCCGCAAATGGAAATGGAGAGCATACACAAAAACAAAACTTGGCCGGAACGTGCCTCGTGACGTTGATGTCCCGTTGACGATAGACCCCTTCAGCAGTCCCCTCCAACCCCTAACCATTATCCAGTACCGCCTACTCAGCCAGACGGGGTGGCACTTGAGCTAAAAGTTGCAGACGGTCTGGCATGGTAAAAAAAAAAAACAAATTTAACAACACGAAAGTCGCGTGCACGACTATGACATACTCGGTAATCATAAATAGAGATATGAAGAAATCGGTGTGGATTTGAACTCTTTAGAGAAGCTTTCCTAGCAACAAAATCTGTTTTTACGATTGAGCTAGAGCGAGAATTTTTGGGACCTCATAGATTGGATTCCCTTTAAATCTACCGAATTTTATATATAAAAGCCACGAAGACCTTTAGCTCGGAGAGAAAAATACAAAGTTTCAAAACATTTTAAATTCTTGTGGCATCGAATATACCCTTCCAAGCTACAATTAAAGGGGCTTAAATAGAAATGTTGCATTTAGTAGGCAGCATAAACAAAGCACCCACCACCGCTGCTGCCACCGCTGCTGCTGCCACCGCTGATGATTCAGATCCTCCTCCAGTTAGTGCACTCCACAGATGCTCCAAACAACAACAACCAGAAGCATGGCTGCAACGGCGGCGATGGCGGGTAAATGCAGTTGGTGACAAAGCAACAAAAGCAAGCAGAGAGGGAGAGAGAGAGCGGAGACCGTCGGGCAAGTTTACGGCCATAGGCAGACGGGTTGCAGCCGAGAATGCATTAAAAATGCACAAGTGGCGCAGGATATACATATGTATGTAAATATGTATGTAAATACGGGTAAATATATGTGCATTTACAAAATCAAAGTCACAAAACTGTCGGCAAAGTAATTTGCTGTAAGGGTCAACGGTCAACGAACCTAGGGAAAAAATAAACAGGAAATTGGTTGGGAATAGTTTCCAGAAAAGGCAAAGATCTAGTTTAAAACGGTTGTAATTTCAGGAAAATATTATTAGAGAAGGGCCAAATATGTCATTAATATGTCAAAAAGTAAGCTTGGGACATGAGGGATTAGAAAATATTTAAGAGCAAGGCTATCATGTGGTAAAATCCCATTAAAAATTCCCCTGATAAATAAGTCCAAGGAACAAGCAATACTTAAGGAATTTTTGTGCCTTATCAAGAAGTTCGCCATTTGTAGATCCCCTAGAGAGGCCTTAAATCTTTAAAAAGATATTTAAAAAATCTTTCAAAGACCATAAATCTTTTAGATAAAGCCCTCAGATAAACTACAAATAGTTCCTATTTTTTAATATTATTTGTAATTAATAAAAATAAGTAGAGAGCGTTGGGAAATAAAACCAATGTCGGGTTATTTCATGACAAGCATGCATTTCCGATGGATTATCGTTGGTCTCGAACTATGTATAAATGTAAATGTAAGTGTTTTTAGTTTCTTTTTTAGCATGACGCATATGTAGCAACAACAACAACAACAATTAGGTTACGACGGATTCTCAACTACACACTTGGACTCGGTTAGTGTACAACACACACATTGACATCATTATTAATATCATTATCAGTATCATCATCATTATTATTATTATAGGGAAAGTCCCCCCTCAAGGAAAGTGTGGCAACAAATGTAATAAGCCCTTTTTGGCACTCACCTTTTGCGATTGAAGAAGCCACCGCCTTGCAGGAAATTATTGCGCAGATTTACTTCGTCGTTCTGCTGATCATACAGGCATCGTCATTGGCAGCCGGGGAGAGGGTGAACCGGGAAAGGAAAAAAACATTTTGCAACAGTGAGTAATACTGCCAAATGAGTTTTGCAATCGCCAATCGGCAGCGGCACATCTGTTGCAAATTTTGGCAACCGCTTCGCGCGTTTGCAACAGTTGCGTCGCCCCGCGTGGTGTTCGGTCCTTCAGTCGGTCACATATTTATGCCGGCCCGGCCCATAAAAATAGCCCACAATTTGAATGACAAACACACACGCGACGATCTTCTGCCCGCTGCCAGCGGGGAAACTAACAAATCCGATCCCAATTTGGGCTGCTAAAAAGTGAAATGAAATCAAAAGCTAAGTGCTCCACTAATTTGGCCAGCCGGATGGCTAATTGGTGACCAACCCGCGACCGAGAACGTCAACGATCGGCGGACGAATGCGGCGCGTTCTGTACAATTTATGTTTAATTGCGGACAAACTTGGACTCGCGACGGATGAAAATGAATCATAATTTGTGTCGGCCTTTTTATCGGAATAACAAGATAAGCGTTGGATACCAAGGGGGAAGCGCGGTACGTAAACAATGTATCGAGTTCACTGCCAACAGCGGCGGGATTCTAATTCTAGTTCAGCTGTGTGCTGGGGTTTTTATTTTCATGAAGATAAACGTCATACAAAATAATTAAACAAGGTTAAGGTTTATGAAAATTCCCTTTAAGGCTTCGTATTTTAAGGTTTTTTCAAAGTTGAAATGAAAGCAAAGCGCTCAGAAATGTTTTTACCTATTATTTGGATTTAACAATAAGCTGAAAACTTGTATCTTGATTTTAAAAAATTGTATAAGTCATTTAAACTTGAAAGAATGAAGCAAATACTGTCCTAGTTCTGAAGAAGCTCATGGACCCATGTGATCCTGGCGACCCCTGGCTTGCTTGGTAAATTAAAAGCATATATACATAATCCTCCTAATAGCCATATCCGAAAGGGATCCTTAAGACACCCCTGTACGCGAATACATTCTGTCATAGTCTGCCAATCTTAATATCAACTTACCCCAAAGAGCGATGGACCACCGCCCTGCATCTGTGGCTGCGAGGGGCTGCTGGAGAGCGAGTCACAGGCACCGCCCACAACCATTCCCGTGTTGAGCCCCAGGCCGTTGTTCTTCATCCCCATCAGATGCGAGGTGGGCGAGGCGTCGCCGTCGCCACTCGCTCCGCCGCTGGGGCTGTGCTTGCTGTGATGGAAGGACTGCAGGATGTCATCTAGGGACTCCTCATTGGCATTAAATCGCACTGTAATCGGTGTGCTGCTGCTCAGTCCTGGCGGCGACTTGGAGACGCCGGGCACTACTCCGGCCGCCGCATTTGCCGAGGATGTGGGCGATGTGGCGGCGGATGCAGACGCGGATGTTGAGCCGGACAGGTTGCTGTTGCTGCCACTGGCACTGCTGGTGGCACTGTTGGCTGTGAAATAAAAACACGAGATTGTCATTAGAAAAAGAAAAGAAAATGTATATTTAATTCAAAGCTTACTTTTGTGTTTCATAAAAAAAGAACGGGTCTGTCCCATTTTTGACGTGCACAATTTCGAAAATAATAAAGTGTATAACTACAAAAATTATGCCGAAAAAGGCATGAATGACTATCTGTGAGCTATTCAAGCTCGAATACTAAAAAAGAATTGAAAGTATCACAGGATGTATAGGAAAATATGACATATAAATCGAGGAAGGTTTGATACTAGAAATTTTCTCGGATGGTATTTGTGCTGGGAAGCGATACAGAGTCGTAAAAACTATCGAGAAAAGCTTGCTAGATAGTTTTGCACATTTTTCGCGAGTTTTTTTCAGTAGGAACTAGATCGGGAACAGCTTCGATACTTGAGGCCGATATATCGATATCTACCTGTAATTTGTCGATGTTTTCGAATTTTTTATATTTCTAGTGGTAATTATTATTTTTAAAACTATTTGTAACGCTTGCTATAATGCATTTTTCTCTGGTATTCAGAAAGGGATCCGATCTGGTTATTTCTATTATAATTTAAATATAAATAAAAATGGGTATTTCCTACAATAAATTGTTTTTTCACTTTTATTATATTAATGTCCAATCTTTTTATAAACAAACCTCTTATCTATATGATTTTAATTCCCCTTGATATAAGATATAATTACGGTTTATAATCTATAATTTTTAACAATTACCTATGACTCATATACAAACATTACCGTGATTTGGCTTATCAATCGATTTGACTAAATTAGCTGTTTCTTATCTTATCTTTTCATTTAAATAGAACAAATATAAAACGTGCTAAGTGAGGAGTACATATCAAATTGCTACGATTTTATCTGCGTGTAAAAACTCTGTGACAGCATTTAAGCATATTAATTCCTCTCAAAAGACCCCTCATGACACCACCACCTCTTCATGTTATTCCGACGTGGACACACTTACCCTTTGGTAACTTGAGCGAGTCCATGGTGTCCGCACCGACGCTTTCTACGGCTGCACTTGGGCGGATCCGCTGCGCCTCAGTTCCGCTGCTGCCCTAGATGCCCTGCACACAGAAAGTGGTTTGTGTATCGGAATGGGAATCCGGCATGGAAAACCGAGTGTCCAAAACATCAATCGGCGGCGACGGCAAATGAAAAGATAATGAAAGAGAAAGGGAAATGTTAGATGGGCATAAATAGTTGGAGCGACAGGCGATAGGTTCATCATATTTTCCGCTGAACATTTGCTGTTTTTCTGTTCGAAATGTCAACGCTATGCGTTCGTGGAAACGAGCCCCCTCCGCATTTCACCGCCTTCTACTACACACGCCCCTCGCAGCCCAGCATTTAGACCCGCACGTAATTGCGTTTAAAAATAAATAAATCGTACGGGGAAACGAGAGAAAAAGCAACAGCACAGCGGCAAGGCAGCAGCAATAGCTCTTTGACATTAATTTTTATTTTCCTATTTTTAAAACCCTTAATACATTTTTGCCGCTGCTGACCGTTTGGCCGATGGTCGCCGCCAGCTCATCAGAAAATCATTCTTAAAATTGAAAAAATGTTCCCATTTAATGTTGAAAGTGAAATGAGTTGCAAAACAGTTCCATTTTCAGCTAATATTTTTAATAAGCTTTGCAAAAATGAGGTCAGCCAAGCTCTGTATAGTAATCATAATTATATGGGTCAAAGTCAAGCCATTTTTAGCTGGGATTTAACGAGAGAAATGGGGCTAAAACCATGATGAACTTTTATAAATGGTTATAAATAAAAGAAGGGAATATTATTGATATACTTCCTGATTAATATTTCTTCCCCAAATTAAGCTCGATTTATCGCCCAAGGAACTGACAGATTGCAAAGAGGGCATTGCTAATGGCGTTTCTATGGGACAACGCTACTTTTATGGCCAACAAAAACGTACTATCAGTCCACGTTCTCCTTATATAGGGCCAACACCGAAAACGTCGCGATAAAATGGGTCATAAAATGTGCAGTGCGTGTTGCGGGAACGGGCTAAAACATCGAAAACAATACAACCGAACAGCAATCAATCATATTATTGATAAAAGAAAAAACAGTCTTGGCAAGCAACAGCACAAAAATAACACTTTCTTTTTTGTTGTTGTTTTTTTTTTTCTAAACTTTTGCGTTTCGTATTTTGTGCATGAGTAACAAATGTGAGTAGATATGGCCTGATAATGGGGTAGCGGGTTCTAAATTTGTAGCGCTATTCAAGTGAAAACAGACTGCTGGCTGAGGGGGATTACAATTGATCGCTTTTCCAATTACAAAGCCACCCCCGGAGGGCAAATGATTTTCAGAGCCCGCTGCTTGTTCCCAATGTCGGTCAAATATATGCTGCCCATTTTGCATACGAAATAAACAGCATATATTTATGCACGGTAAGAAAATGTGGGGAAGAGGTTTTTGGTTATACTAAAGAAGTTCAGACTTTTCAAACCATATGAGTTTACAAAAATGAATCTAATATTAAGGTTTAAAAATTCATAAATATATTCATATTTATTTTATTAATTTTCTTTAGTTTCAGAGTAATTATTTAAAACAAATACCCACTCTACCGTTAAAAAAAGATTATTTTATTCCTTTGGGAATAACTAACAAATATTAATAATTAAACTCTTGTTAAGCCTTAATATAATATAATAAAAAAATTATGTTTTTAATGTTAATATTTTATAAGCTGTATTTAAATTGAATATATATATTTTAATCCCAATTGTATTATAAATTACGATTTTTTAAAGTCTGAAAATTTGTAGCCTACTTTTGCGCACCTTTTAAAATGATATTTAAACCACAATGATTTCTGGGTCAACCCAGCATATTTCTCTCGTTATTATTAGTTCGTTTTCTTAATGAAAAAAACCAAATTGATCCTCGGAATATATCCAATATTTTCGTGCCGTGTTTCACAATATCCAATTTCTAGCGCTAGCCGCCGTCTGCCCCTGGACACGCACTTCATTTTGGGCTGAGCGACCGGAAAACGTCTATTGTTCGGACAAAAAAATAAAGGGGGGAGGCCATTGGACTACGGGCAGCGGAGGGGACTTAATTAGTTAAATGCGGAGACAACAAAATCGTTGTGCCAATGAAATGGCTCACTCGGGCATGAAAATTCCAACCGCAGGTGCCCCAGTCCAGCTCCACTCCATCCCCAAAAGAAAAAGGAGAAGAAGCCCTGGCAGAAGAAGGAAAATAAAGCTGGCATAATCAATACATAATTTTGCCCTACAAACGAGACGACGAAAGCGACCCCCAAAAAATAGCCGAAGAAGAAACGACGACGCACAGCAATAACAACAATGACAGTAACGCCCCCGTGCCACACACACACACACGCTCACTCGGACGAACACACGCACACTTGAAAAGTAAACAAGTGTAATGTGCCGCCAAAAGCACAGACTGCTTGGCTCAGCTTCAAGAGAGCGACGACGGATGGGATTGGATTAAATTAGAGATGGACGATATATTTCGACATTGGGACATCCCCGAAAATGTCACGAACGGTAGGGAGGTGCAGGATATTTCCATAATTCTAATTTAAAAGTAACTGAAGTGTTTAAGACTAATGTTTCTAATAAAAAATAGTTACTAAAGAGTCTTTAGTTTAAAATAAAAGTTAGAATTACCCTGCTTATAAGACCAGAAATAAACTTTAAGGGGTTCCACTATATTGCTTTAAAATACATGAAATTTTACGTTTAAAAAAGGAAAAGGGTAAAATATTCCTTTCTTACTAACTTATTACCATTTTAGTTGGGGTAAACTATTTTAAACTCCATTATGCTTTTGGGAAACACTAGTTCTGTTAATAATTAAATAGAAAGCCATTACTGCTGGCTTTGAATTTTCACCATGAATAAATTAGCAAGTTTTGACTTTAGAGAAACACTTTAGGGGATAATATTTTAAAAGGGAAGTAAGAAAAGGAAAAAAATCGTTTAAAAAACCCACCCCTGATTACGGGCAAGTGTTAATTTGAGAACCAGTTTATAAACCTGCTGCCAACCCCGAAAGCGCGAGCGAGCCCTTTGTTTACCAACTCTCGAGAGCTGGAAGAGCCGCTCATCTCTGGCCGAGATGCAGTTACTGTAGTTGTGTCAGTGTTTAGTATCTGCAAACAGAATTTGGTTGAAAAACCCTTTAGCAAACGAAGTTTGTTTTTGTTTGCTGTGTGTGCCGCTGCTGCTGTTTCTGTTTCTGTTTCTATTACTTTTAGTGCCTCCCCTGCTTCGTGCGATGTGTGCACTTCTATTATCACGTCTGCAATTAGAGCCAAAGTAACTGGGCCAAGTTGCAGCAGCACCAGCAGCAGCTTTCAGCTTTTTCCCAGCTTTTCTCGCGTTTTCACGGGGTTGGAGAATTTTTAGGGGTTTATTGCGGCGTTTGCTTTGCTCCGCCGATTCGTTGCCGTATTTGCCAGTTGCCCCAGTTTCAATTGGTTACGTACACACTCGCAAAACGCACACTTGCGCGTACCTAACGGTAGATAATGCCAGCCCTGGATGAAAACTGGGGCAAATAAGCAAAGAATTTCAAATGTCAATTTTTGACAGGTGTGTTGTGTGCACTGCGAAAGCGGAAAAACTAACCTTTTGCTGATTTCCAACGGCCTCTTTGCCTCTCTTCGCAGCGGCAGGAGAAGGAGCAGGCGCACGAAGATGAGGGGAAAAACACGGATGGATACACGACGACGAAAACTTTCAGGTGCAAGTTTTTCCCACTGCGCCAGTGTGCGTGTTACATTTCCGGGGGTGCACCAACACACACACACACACAACACACACGAGCACTCTTCTCACACGTACGCGCAGCCTGTGACGTAGATGATTTTCGTGCGAAAATTCCTTCGAAGGATATATGCACACGCTTTAATTTGGAATTTTCATTGGGCTAGAACACTTTTTACGAATTTAGCACGTTTAATTTGTCGACATCACTGAGAATTTTGATTGAACAAGAATTTAACTATTATTGCACTAAACTATTTTCACTTGAATTTCCATTTCCAAATTGACTAAAAAGGGGCCTGTGTGCTCGCGTGTGTTTTTTTTTTCCTTGACTTTCCCGAGCGGTCCCTTCCGCTAGTCAGCGACGACTGAGATACTAAAAATTTTCACTGCTGCCCGCTTTTCCTCGCAAATCGTCGACGTTCGTCGCCTACTTTTCCGAAAGCACGAAGCAGGAACGACGAAAAATCAATCGTTCTCGCTTGTTTTGTTTCGTGCGGTGTTTCGTGCTTTTCCCCTCCCCCTTTTTCAACAGAGTATGGCAACAACACCAACAGCAGGGTGACAGCTGCTTGGCAGTGTTGCCATGCAATCCGTTGCAATCGATATATCGATAACTTTACATGCCCCCCTCGGAATTGGGCAGGCAAATAAATAATTTCCCCTGTTTTGATGTAACTATTGTAAAATCACTACAATTAGCCAATAATTATGAAATATGAAAGATTACATAAAATATTCAGCTGTCTGGCAACGCCACAGCTGTTTGGCTCTACAAGAAACAAGAAAAGAAAACATAACGAATTACATAAATTACTTACAAGAACAACACAGCTCTCCAATGGTTCTTTTGTTTATCTCCGCTTCTTTTTTGGCACAACACCTTAACACCAACACACCCACACACACACGGGCTCTCCGAATTGTTGCTACTATATTGTTATTGTCTTTTGTTTTCTTTGCGTTGAGTTTAGTTTTTGGCCGAGTTTTTAATTACAAGCACTTCCGTAAAAAAAGGCGAGCCAAAAAATATACGCGCACCCAGAGTCTTAGTCCCCGTGTCTGGTCTTTTTTAGGTAAATCGTGTAAATCCGTACATTTTTTTATTATTTTTTGTGTGTGATATTTTCTACAAATTTTCCTGCCGAGAACGAAAGCGCTCGGACAAAAGCACACGACAAGACTCAGAATTTCATCGCCTGCTGGTTGGTCGGAGCTTATTGGGTATTTGATGGGACAACTCGTGGATACCCTTTACTTGTGGTTTCAGCTGCGAAAGGTGTTAATTTTTGCTCTTTAAATAAGCAAAGTTAATGGAATGATGTTATTTATTATTGGCTTAAATAAATAAGGGATATTTTAGGATTACACTATATAATTGATCAAATAAGATTTTATTTGGTGTGGTGATTTATGTACCCCCACATACCCTACATCGATATACTAACAACGAAATTATCGATGAAGCACAGCTGATAGAGCGGAGTTGCCCCCTTTTGTTTGTGTTGGGCGCGGTTTTTAAACGTAAAAAATTGATGATTTTAAAACGGTAATCAAGATTTGTGGTCACTTTTCTGTTTACATTCCTTGTTTGCTTTTCCTGAACAATGAGACGGTTGTTTTCTTTGAATCACAATGATTTACTCCAGTCTAAGCTTTACCTACGCTCTTTCAAAATTCGGTAAACTTTTCATATACTCCGCATTTATTTGTGCACAGAGAAAAACTATATCAATGCTTGCGAAGAAACAGATCATAGAAAGCTGATAAGCCCAATATTTAATATTTCAATCTTTGAGTAATCACAATGTTTTCTTTTGCATTTAAATCTTTTAATTGTTGAGCTTACATAGATTTAACCTATCTCTTACAAATATTATTGAGCGCAATGAATTTTTCTCCGTGCTCCTCGCTCATAACAAAGACGAGACCGGTTCTTGATAAGCTCGGCGATTCCCAAGCACGACTTGTCTGACCGCTCATCGCAGTTACGATCGCGATTCTCACAATGGCGGATGCATCTCGTTCCGCCGTCGCCTGGAGCTGCGGCCTCCAACTGTTGCTACTCCTCCTCCTTAGCGTTGTCCAGGGATACGAGGTACCCAAGGCCCACATCGAGGCGTTCTACCCGAAGGGATTCGAGGTCTCTATTCCGCACGAGGAGGGAATCACACTGTTCGCCTTCCATGGCAAGCTCAACGAGGAAATGGAGGGTTTGGAGGCCGGTACCTGGGCCCGGGACATTGTCAAGGCGAAGAACGGCCGCTGGACATTCAGGGATCGAAATGCAGTCCTCAAGCCCGGCGACATACTCTATTACTGGACGTACGTTATCTACAACGGATTGGGTTATCGCGAAGACGACGGGTCGTATGTGGTGAATTACTACAGTGGCAACAACGCTTCTGTAACCACTCCGCGGACTCCGAACGTCCCCGGCGGTTCAAGTACTTCATGGATTTCGCCCGACAATCCGGAGATCGACATACGAATGGGATGCCAGAGCCCCAAGACCCAGGTGAATGGAGCACCCACTCGGTGCGTGGGCCAACTGGTCTTTGTGGACGAGTTTAATGGCACCAAATTGGATCCCAACAAGTGGCAGGCGGAGCGCAGGTTTTCCGGAGAGCCCGACTTTGAGTTCAATGTGTATGTGGACGATGCTCCGGAGACCCTGTGCCTGAAGAACAGCCAAGCCATTCTCGCCACAACCACAATGCGGAAGCTCTACAAAAAGGGCCCGGATGGGAAGCTGGACTTGGCGCTGAATGACCACGTCTGCACGGGATTAGCCAACACGCACGACTGCGTCCGTGACGGGAGGACGATAAGCGACGGACTACCGCCGATTGTCACCGCCCAGTTCACCTCCAAGCAGTCCTTCTCCTTCAAATACGGACGCGTTGAGGTGCGAGCCAAGATGCCGCGGGCTGACTGGGTGACGCCGCAAATCTGGCTGCAGCCCAAGCACAACGTCTACGGGACCAGTGACTACAAGTCGGGCCAGATCAGGATCGCCTACACCCGTCCGACCAACCACAAGTTGGATCTGTATGCCGCTGCCGTGCTGTTTGCGGATGAGCCCCTCCGATCCGCGAAGAGCTGCCTCAAGGCCGGGACCGGCGACACCTCCGAGGACTGGGGCGACAGCTTCCACATCTACACCCTGGAGTGGACGGCAAGCGAGCTGCGCTGGCTGGTCGATGGCAAGGAGTGGTGCGCCCAGGGCAGCGACAAGGGAGCTTTCAGCGAGACAAGCGCCGGCGGTAAGCGACTGGTGAATGCCCAGAAACTGGAGGAGGGCACCGGGCTGGCACCCTTCGATCAGGAGTTCTACCTGACCTTCGGACTGAGCGTGGGCGGGTTCAACGAATACCAGCATGTGGTTAAGGATTGGAACGAGAAGGCGCCTCAGGCCCAAAAGCAATTCTGGAATAGTATCAAGCGGCATCGGGATCACTGGTTGGGCGAGGGGCAGATGGTGATCGACTATGTCAAGGTGTATACTTTGTAACTGATTTTTCTCTTCATATATGAAATAAAGTAATAAAAGACTTTAAAACTTAAAATTAATATCAGAATCTAAATTTCAATTAAAAAAATTAATTAAATAAAAATCTTTAAAAAATCTTAAGAGAAATTAAAATTTTTGAAAAAGCTCTTCGGTATATTTCCGTTAGGCCTTTTCGGTATTTTCGTACATGGTTGGTATTTTCCGGCGCACTAGCTGCGGTCATACATATTTGCTCACATAACCTGCTGCTGGACGTATTTTGCCGAAAACCACAAGTAAATTGTAAATTAAGTGTAGTTAATCAATATTCTAACTTAAACTTGAACCATCCAAGTACAGATACTAGCAAGATGCAGATCACTCGCCTCGCCCTGCGCCAGATCACTCGCCAAGTGCGCCTGCAACGCATGTACAGCGCCGCTGCTCCGGCTGCCGCAGTCTCTGGAGCAGAGAAACTGGTGCCTCCGACGCCGGAGGGTGCAGCCAAGCCGCCGAATCCCAAACTGGACAGCATAGTCAACAACATCGCAGCCCTCAATCTGCTGGAGGTCGCCGAGCTGAGCACGCTCCTCAAACAGAAACTCAACCTGCCCGAAACTGCGTTTGCACCCCAGTATGCCGCTGGACCGGCACGTGCTGCTCCCGCCGACGATGAGGAAGAGGCGGCGCCCAAGAAGGTGCAGACCTCCTTCAAGGTGAAGCTGGTCAAGTTCGATGAGAAGCAGAAGGTGGCGCTGATCAAGGAGGTGAAGAACCTGCTGGAGGGCATGAACCTGGTGCAGGCCAAGAAGTTCGTCGAGAGCGCCCCGACCATTGTCAAGGAGGACATCCCCAAGGAGGAGGCCGAGAAGCTGAAGGAGGCGCTGGCCAAGGCGGGCGCCATCATCGAAATCGAGTAGGATCACTGCACGAGGATCGAGGATGGCCTCCTTCGTTTTTCTATTCTGCGTTTAGCTGCTAGTTATTGTTTTTAATAAAAAGCCAGGCAACATTTGCTGTAAACTTAACAAAAAGGGATTTTATATTTTAAATTAACATTTGATTCAACATTTAAAAGGAACCAATAATATTTAAAGCTTTTTAAAACTTAAAAAGTTACGGAAAATTAAAAATTAAATTAAATTAAAGGTAAACGTTTGACTAAATGTTAAACAAGTAAATAAGAAAAAATACATAGATTACCAATAGCTTAGTAAACCGATAAATTTAGAGCAAACTATTTGTTATTAAATGCCAAATTAAACAAATAAACTCGGCAATTCCAATTTTTAGAGTTAACAGAGCCTTAACAGCACTGAGCTCAACTGCAGATGGCTTAACAGTTGGCAACGCGCGGGCTTGCTACACTTGCTCTTGCTACTTTCTACGCTTCGCCCTGGAAAAACAATCCAAGTGTCAATCCACTTTTACCTTCCTTTTGGGATTAAACATTAATTAGTAGCCGGCGATTAGTGTGATCCTGCTAATTGGCGTCGTGCGTGGCGCGTTCTAGTAAATGCAGTCGATCAGCGGCAGACTTACACACACGCGCCGTCGCGTTGCCAACACAGTCAAATTGTACCGTTACATCATCTGTAACCAAAAATCGAGCGCGTTTTCGATTTTTATTTATAGCCACAAAAAGGCGCAACTCGAGCGGAAAGAAGATGCTAGACGAGCGCGTTTACAAATCGTTGAGTAAACAGAGTCAACACTTTCTTTTATCTCCGATCCGGTGAAGACAGAATCATGCGACGCTGCACGCGTCAATTTGGTCCGAGCTTACCGCGCCAAATTGGGTGCCAGGCATTTTTATCACTTTCCTCGGCCGAAAAAAATCGGTTTGTTGTCGTCCAGAAGCGATACGCGTAAATTCTGGTAACAAATAAAGCCAATATGGGGGAACAAGCCGACCAACCGACTACTTCCTATGCGTGAGTGCTCCACATTCTCTCCCGGGCCAAACGAAATAAGCTTCACACGATCTCCGGACGGGAGCGGAGTCTAAAGCTCCAAAGCGAAAAAATTCCAACTAATCACTTCGAAACCCTTCCTATAATTATCCTGAATCCGAAGAAGAAGTTCTAGATTTTTGTGGTTCAAGATGCTACTGCGGCTTCCTTTCTCGCATGTACTATTTCAGATTTCGGGGTTTCCCCGTTATAATATTAATTATAATACAAGTATTTAATAAACATTCTAAGAAACCTATTAAATTTTTAAAAATTTTAGTTAGATTTCATACTAATACGATGAATATCGAATAAGATCTTTAATAATGCATATTAACTATTTAGAAATATGATTATAATTAAAAAGGATCTTATAAGTTTTTAAAAAATATTTAAAGCTTCAAATTTATATGCTTGTAGTTTAAAATTATCTTTTTTAAGATCTAAATTATATAAACAAATATTAATAAATAAACCTGCTTATATCAGCTTAATCTTTTAATGTGACTAGATCACGACATCGGTCTGAATTGATGCCTGCATTTCTGCGAACTCATCCATCCGCTCCTGGCGACGATGCACGGCGCGTCGGGTTCTCTCAATTAGCACCTGCGCTGCCATGGAGCACTGTGCCCCCAAAACTCGGAACTCCATCGGCTCAGTCACCATTGTGTCACACGCGCGAGTGGACGTCTCTCTCTCTGTGTCTGTCGATCGGGCTCCCATCCGTTCCAGCCTCCAGCTTAGCCGAGTGAAAACCGAAAGTGATCCCATTCATCATCATGTCTGCCGGTGGCCGTTCCTCGCGACTTTTGGCCCTCGTGGCCATCTTCTTCAGCAGCTACATCGTGGGCATCTACAGTGCGGCACGGGTTACCCATAGCGTGGTCCTAGCGCCGGAGTCGAGGGCTAATCAGACCCTGAATGATACTCTCCTGGTAGAGGAGGAGGTGGACTCCTCGACTGGCCTGGCCCGCAGCGGCTCTCGACATCCTCGCTGTAAGTTTGAGCTGGAAGAGATACAAGATCTCGCCGGATGAGTGGCGGTGGTTTGTTTTTCCATCGTGGTGGAGGTATGTGGGTCATGCCTCAATTATCACCCACTGTGCATGTGCCGCAGGTGGATTCTTTAGTCTTAGCTGTCCCCGTGCCCTACAACTCGTCATTATTGGGGGTTCGCTGGAAAAGGTTTCCATTTGCGCACTGCAATATTTATGGACAGGGGAACCTCACTAAAATGGAATCTATTTGTGATATTTAAAGAAAATTAAATTAAGATAGAGTTGGGTTTGAAATTGTAGTTTTTAATATTAGAAACGCAATTGTCATTATAAAAGGAGATATTTATTTTTAATGAAAGTCAGGAAAGGGAACTCGTTGAAACCTAATAGTAAGTATGCAATATTCTTAAAGAATTAAGGACAAATTATAGCCTGTATAAATTATTTAGGTTCCTTAACTATTTAAAACTATTTTTCTTTAATATTTAAAGTAATTGTATCCTTTTAGTTGGTCAAGTGAATTTCTCTATATTATTTATAGTAATATCAGTCTCAGTACTTTTTAAATGAATATAATCCTTTTAAAATAAGGAAACGCATTTCTAATTAATATTTTGTATCAGGCTTAATACTGAATGGCTGTATAATTATTGCAGGAATAGGGATAGGAATTGGTTAAATCTTTTGAGATATTTAAGGAAACACGACTTCACATTTTCTTTAAGAATTTTCCTAAAGATCGTAAGGAACTTCTACTGTACGGTATTAATTCATAGTTATCTCCTAAGGTTTAATTACCTGCGATAAAGGGCCAATAGCTTTATGACCAAGATTCTAAGCCAATAAAAAAACTCTCTTGTCCAATGCCATTTCAATGACATCTTTTCTTTAATTACCTTTTTAGGGTTCCCCTTTTACACCATCGGCCGTTTCTCTAACGACATTTGCACGGGCAACAACCTGCTCCTGGGCACCTGCGTAATCAATGGTGAATGCACAGACAACAGCGGCGTGGCGGCGGGCAGTTGCTCCTCCATTACCGCTCAGGCCATCTGCTGCATTTGTAAGTAATTTCATAAATATTATTTAGAAGCTTTAAATCAAGGAGTTCCCTATCCCCTCACAGATCAAAGGACTTGTGGAGCGAGTACCACGTACAATAACACGTACTTCTACAACAGCAACTATCCGGCTCCATATGCGGGCGGTGGACGCTGCTCCATTGTGGTAACTCCCCCGGATTCGAGCATTTGCCAGCTGCGCGTGGACTTCCTCTCGCTATCGCTAGCTCCGCCCTCGGGTGATGGATCCTGCAGCACGGATGCCTTGACCATTACCGGCGGCTCCTCTCAGGTGCCCAGCATCTGCGGCGAGAACTCCGGCCAGCATGTGTATGTGGACTTCAATGGTGTCAGTCCCATCACCATCTCGGTGGCCACCTCCTCGGGCTACACCTTCAACCGCAACTGGCAGTTCCAGATCCGCATGCTGGGCTGCTCGTCGGCCACCTTGGCTCCCGCTGGATGCCTGCAGTACTACATGCCCAGCAGTGGCACCCTCGCCAGCTTCAATTACGTTTCGGCCGCCTCGTCCGCCCTCAATTCCATTGGAGTCCAGGGCACCAGGCAGCTGGCGAATACCAAGTATGGGATCTGCATCCGCAAGGCGGCCGGCATGTGCTCCATCACCTACAGCCAGGTCAGCTCCGATACGTATTCCTTTACGCTGACAAACGATGTGGGAGCCGTGGATCCAGCTCTGCTGGCCACGTCCTCGGTGCAGAGCCAGGAGTGCACCACCGATTACATCGTCATACCGGCACCCACGCAGGGAGGCGTCTCCCTGGCCAGCGATCGCTTCTGCGGTCTGGGCCTGGTGTCCACGACCACCGCGGCAAAGCCCTTCGTGGTCTATACGGTCACGGACGGGAATGAGGATCTGGACATCTCGAATCGGGGATTCTATCTCTCGTATTCACAGAACGCGTGTCCAATTCTGTAATTTGTTGGGGAAAATAAAAGACTTGATTTATATGAATAGCAGAACGAAGTGGATATTTGTGGCTGGGACAAAGCAATTGCTAGAGTTCCATGGCTATACTTTAATTAATATTTTGGAAAGTGTTGGAACTAACCATAGTTTAGGTCTGTGAAAGTAATAATTAGCAAAAGTGAGCTAATTAGGAACTAAATCGTTTTTCCGTTTTTATTCTGTGGAATAAGAATAGTGACAATCGTGAGATATTACTTTAAAGCTTAAATAGGAACTAACAGATGACAGTTTTCGGTTGTGCCAAAACAAGTCTTATTTACAGAGCCTTTAAGCTAAGAGATCCGGCTCGAAGGACCAAAATGTAAGAGAGGCTGCAAATGAAGCAAACGACTACATTCTGGGAGTTATAATTTCAAGTTTATTTTATTTTTAATTAGTCCTAGCCAAGGTAGCTAACATGAAAATCTTTAATATTGTAAATACAAGAGGAGATACTTACATATCTTTAAAGAAATTCTCAAAGAAAGGGTAGAAAAAAGTTAGTTTCTTATTTGTATTATATTGTTAAGAATACTCTTTAAACTCAAATTTAGAACAGAACTCTTTGGAAACAACGCCACATCGTATACACTGAAGACTACAAAGCAAGCAACAACTAAAGAACTCGATTCGAAATGAGTTCGGACAATAATTCCGAACAGTCCCAGGATGGCGATGAAGATGAGCGCGCCAGCGGCATGACCATTAACTTCACCGGCTTCGATGAGATGCGGGCTAGGCATGAGGCCGAGAAGGCCATATGCATAATGCCGCCACGCCCTGGAACGGCCGTGATGAACTTCCAGGAGCTGTACATTCCAAGGAACCAGCTAACCGACGTCTTCTATCCCATCCAGGAGGCACAGCGCTGGCTAACCCTAATCGACCATACGGGCAAGCCCCATCGGTTTCCATTGCCCACGATTCTGCCAAAGGTTATCCAGACCCGATACGTGCCCAAGCGCCAGCTGCCCAAGGATGTGGAGGTGGACCGACGGCGGCGTCAGTATCAGAAGATCAATCTGGTAGAGGAGCTGGCCAGGGCGGGACTCACCGACGATGTGCTGCAGCCCACGGAGGAGCAGTACAACGTGCTGTCCGAGTTCGCCTTCCCGCATAAGTTCCCCCTGAGCTACTTCGATGACAGCAACTTTGATATTAACTCGCCGGCAGCCTGGTTTGAGCTCGGCGTCGTCGGAAACGCCCACTACCCGCTGCCGGCGAAGGCCTACCTGCCCTTCAAGCAGAGTCTGCTGAACTGCCAGTGGGTCATGGCGGCGGTTACCGCCCACCACGAGGACACGGATCTCTGGACGCTCCTCTCCCTGGAGGACGGCGTTACATACTCGGTGCCGAAGCTCCAGTTCATGTTCATGGCCGAGGATCCGCACAAGTACATACAGCGCCTCCAGGCTGCGGTCCATGAGCGTCACAAGGGCGAGCAACTGATGCTAATGGAGCTGATCGTTGACTGTGTCCTCCACGAGGACATCGAGTCCACGGTCTTCTACAGCTTCAAGCCCATCGAGCGGGTTCTTGCAGCGGCCACGGTGTCGGAGCAGTGCAAGCGCCGACTCCGCTCGGAGGTCAACCTGGTATTTGAGCGCCTGATGGCTCTCTACGAACTGGAACAGATCATTCTGAAGATGCCCAAGGAGTTCCCGCAGTTCCGCAATATTAACCTCAAGGAATTCCTGCCGCGCTCCTTCGCCATCGATGTGTCCGGCAAGGAGCGCCAGGAGCTGCAGGCTCTGGGCATTACCATGCAGGAGAAGCGCTACGACTACCTGAAGGCGAGCCTCTTTTACTGCCTGGGTGGCACCGAGGCCATGGCCGGGGTGGCCAACGAGTGCCAGTACATCGAGACGCTCTCCATCTTCATCTGCAACTTCAGCAAGCCCCTGGCCCTGGTCGACTTCCTGCAGGCGCAGGAGGCGCACAGCGACAACGTGGCCACGTTCCTGAAGGTCTACTGGCCGCAACAGCTGACCACGGTCATCACGGTGGTGCTGCGGGCCTTGGGCAAGGGTTGGCTGGATATATCGCTCAACACCTGGACGGTCTATCTGATGTGCAAAATCTCCAGGTTTATCCTGCAGGTGAAGTTCCGCATGCAGGAATCCATGCAGGTCCTGCTCGAAACCTCGCTGATCAACTTCTCGCACTTCGTGTGTGACCCGTGCCGGCAGTTCCTGGAGCTTAAGCCCACCTACAAGTGGACCAACGACTACATCGAAACGGAGTTCCCATTCCACAAGCCGGTATTTGCGATGACTCTGGGCATAAGCGATGACCGTAAGGTGTTTTACTCCACGGATCCGGATGAGTTTCAGCCGGCCTTGATGAACATCTACAAGATGTGTCTGGAGAAGTCGGCTGGCGTCCAGATGATAGACTCTTCCGTCATGACCTACCTCAAGTACGCCCCCAATCTGTATATCCTGACGGTTGAGCTGATCGAGGACCAGTTCCTGGTGGAGAACGATCTGATGAGGAAGTGCTACGGCAAGGCAGTGCTGCCCCTGAAGGCCTATGCCCGGCTCTACGAGAGATTCATCGACTTTTACCTGTTGAATATCAACCATTATATGACGGCCTATGCCGAGGCCCGCAAGCCATCGTCCGAGGTGAAGTGGGACATACTGGAGCACAAGCGGCTCAAGGAAGAGGTCCGTGACATCCTGCCGGCATATATCACAATCGGACCCTTCTACATTAACGTGGACACCATGAAGCAGTTTATGATCAAGAAGCGCATCGAGATCGTAAAGAGAATCTTCGAGTACTACGTGGACCGGATGTATGAGACCAACGACGCCCTCTTGGACCGCTGCACGGAGATGTTCCGAAAGATCGCCGAGAGGCCGCAGAGCATTGAGCACCTGTACGAGATCCGTGACTTTGCATTGCAAGTGCCGGACATGGTGGAGGATCTCAAGGCTGATATACAGGTCATGTGGCTAGAGTACGATCTGCTGGACAGCTTCTTCTACAATCTCAGTGACCACCAGTTCACCATGAAGTGGAAGGCCTATGCCTGGCCGCACCAGATAATGGTGCGCCTGTTCACCCTCAAGGAGGAGCAGAAAATCGATATAGAGGAGTTCCTGCGACTGCACGGCAGCGAGTGCCAGGCCTTCGAGGAGCGCCTCGAATCCCTCAACGATGAGGTGCAGGCCTACTCACTGGCGTTCAATACGAATCGTGCCCAGGAGACGTCGGTGGATATTAAAAAGACCTGGGCACTGATCAAGGAGCTGCAAAAGGTCAGCCAGACCCTGCAATATCGCCAGGAACTGTTCGAGCTGGAGCCGCTCTCCGTGGAGTTCCTGGACAGTATTATTGAGAGCTTCACCCCGTACAAAAATCTGTGGTACGCCTGCGCCAACTTCCTGAAGCTCCAGGATGCCACCGAGGGTAACCCCATAGCCCAGCTGGATCTAGAGGAGGTGTGGCACAATCTTATGAATCTGCGCGATGAGCTCACCGAATCCATGGCCATATTTCATGAGAAGCCAGAGATTATGGAAGTCGGCCGGGTGTTTATTCAAAAAATCGACGACTTTGTCCCAGTGTTTAATAGCATAAAGGACCTGCGAAACGAAAACTGGATGTACGTCCACTGGCAGGAACTCAGCCAGGTGACGGGCCAGGACATCAAGTACACGGTGGCCATGAACTATCAGTACCTGATACGAAAGGGCATTTTGGATGTCCTGCCAGAGGTTCACTTTATCTCGGAGAAGGCCAACCTTGAGGCCGAAACAATACGGAGAAACATCGAGGAGGAGGAAAAACGGAAGCAGGCCGAACTCGATGCCCTTCTATTGCGCAAGCAGCTACGCAAGTGCCGCAGGGATATACTTTAATTTAATTTTATTTACTTAAGTAGAAGCTAGAAATGTTAGAGGCCATGCAAATTATTAAATTATATTCCATGCAAAAACTTGTATTTGACACTGACGCAAATATCCCGGGGATATGCCTTTAACAAGTCAAAGACCGCCGCTTGGTAAACGGTAACAATGAGCTGAGTTTTATTCTTTAAAATGTACATCGGGGTTAACTTAACCTGAAATACACTTGTGATTATTACATACCGCAGTTTCTCTTCCCAAATCGGAGTGATCCTGCGCGGCAAAGCTTGGCTTAACTTTGGCCTAATTAGTGTGACCAAATACAATAACTTCGAAGACCTCACACAAATAATGCTAACTCTGATGGCGCCTAATTCAAACTTATATGACTATCGATAGGCACTAATCCGTTCCGCGACAGAGCCAGCGCGAAGGGTTTTTGATTTCTCGCTCTAGTTTCCATTTAAAAATCTCAATTTCAACTGTTAAATTGAAAAAAAAATCCTTAAATATTGCAGTCTTTATTAATTCTAAAACATAACAGAGGAGGACTTGATAACAGCAGCATTTTCTAGTCTAAATAATCACGATTACGCGGCCAGCCGGGTGAGGCTGGTGATCTCCGCCTCCAGCTCCTTGACCTTTAATAAAATTCAAACAAAATCATAGAAAGAAATGAGAAAACCAACTAATCCGACCCACCTTATTTTCAAAATGAATTTTGGTCTCCTTGTTGGCCATCAGCTGGAAGGCCTCGTTGTCCAGCCGCAAGCGATACTTCTGCAGCTCGTTGACCAGCTTCTTGAGCTTCTTCACATTGGCCTGATGCATCCCGTCGCGCTTATCGTCGGCCAGCGCCAAGTCACTGCAGACCTTCAGGCCGAAGGAACACAGGGCTCCCGCCGTCGAGAAGAAGTTCTGTTTCTCTGCAATCTGCGAGTTCTCGTCGAGTAGCTCTAGTTCCACCCTATCACAGCGCGTTAGCACCTTGATTTGTAGCAGGTGACGCCGCAGGATTTTTTGGGACTCGGCGTTCTGGGCGAACAAGGTGAGAATCGGACGATGGCGCTTGCTGATCTCGTTGCGACTCTTCACCTGCCGCACGCTCTGGCAGATGTTCACAATCTCGTTGACCTCCTCCTCCAGCTTCGGGTCTCGGAATTCGGCGAGCCGTAGCTCAACATTAACGGGCACATGCTGCAGCAGCTCGCTGGCCAGGAAAGGGGTGAACGGGGACATGGCCTGCAGGCCCCAGCTCAGGCAGGCGGTCAGAGTGCCCACGTGGAGGTAGGCGCTGGCCTCGCGTTTGCCTATGGCCGTCTTGGTGGTCTCCTGCCAGGGAAGGACATCCCCATTTAAGATTAAACTTACCTAAGAACACACCCCAGAGACTCACCAAGTAAGTATCACAGAGATTTTGATAGAAAAACGTCTTCAGGGCAGCTGTGGCCACATGCAAATTGTAGTTGTTGTGGCTTTCGGAGACAATAAACAAGGTATCCGCCAGTCGGCCAATGATCCAGCGATCCCACAGGCCCAGACCCACGCCATTCAGCGACTCGAAGTCATGCAGAGAGACGCCCAGTCCCTTGGCCGAGCCCAGGGTGAAGCGCATCGCCTGCCAGATCTTGTTGAGGAACAGCTTGTTGGTGTGACAGGCATTGACATCGAAGCTGATGAAGTGGCTCTTGATGTTGTGGCTCAGCAGGGTGAAGCGCAGGGCATCGGTGCCGCACTCCTGAATGCCTTTGGGGAACATCTTGGTGAGGCCAGCCAGGGAGGTCTTCAACTCAGCGGGTTTGATGATGCCCGCCTCGCAGGACTGCTCCAGACCAGCCTTAAGGCTCTGCGGGGAATAATGTAAGGTATCTAGTAGTAGCTTCATTAGGGACTTACCTCCAAGCTGGCGCCCTGCACCACCTGCTGCGGGGCCACAATGTTGCCCAGACTCTTGGACATCTTCCTGCCCTGGGCATCGCACACGATGCCGTTCAGCAGGATCCTCTGGAAGGGCGCCTCACCAGTCAGCTTCAGGCCCATCATCATCATGCGCGCCACCCAAAAGAACAAGATGTCGTGGCCAGTTTGCATCAAGTCCAGGGGATACCGTTCCCTGTAGCTCTCATCCGGCCAGCCGGCCACGGAGAACGGCAGCAACGACGAGGAGAACCATGTGTCCAGTACGTCTGGGTCGCGTGTCAGTGTGAAGGCATCGCTGCCCACCAACTGCTTGGCCTTCCGGCGGGCCGCCTCTTCGCTGAGAGCGGCCACCCAGTGCTGGGTGCCCTTGGCGGTGTCGCTCACCTGGTAGGCGGGCACCTGGTGGCCCCACCACAGCTGCCGGGATATGCACCAGTCGCGGCAGTCCTGCAGCCAGCGTTCCCACTCCGTTTCGAAGTTCGACGGCTGGATCTGCAGTCGACCGCTGTGAAGCTCGGAGAGGGCATCCCTGGCCAGATCCTTGCTCTTGAGGAACCACTGCGGCACTATCATGTACTCGATGATGTCCTTGGAGCGCGAGCAGAAGGGCAACTGCATGCTGTGGGCACGCACCTCGCGCAGCAGGTCCATCTCCTCCAGCTTCTGGACGATCAGTTCGCGAGCCTCGAACCGCGGCTTGCCCTTGAACTCCGGATGGGTCTCAGTCACGTGACCGGTTTCGTTGAAGACCTGACGCGGCGCCAGCTTGTGGCGCGTGGCCAGCTCAAAGTCGAACTTGTCGTGGGCGGGCGTGATCTTCACAGCCCCTGTGCCGAACTCCTGGTCCACGGCGATGTCAAAGATTAGCGGTATCGTCTCCTCGCGGAAGGGATGCTTCAGCTTGACCTCATCTCTGTTCCGATATTTGCTGTAGCGCGGATCCAGCGGATGCACGGCGACGGCTACATCGCCCAAAATGGTCTCTGGCCTGGTGGTGGACACCACGATCTCCTCAGCTGTCCCATCCGGCAGTGTTTCACCATCCACAATGCGATAGGCAAAGTCGTAGATCTGTCCGAAGAGCACGTTCCGGTCGTAGCCCGGAACGGCGATCTCCACGGGTTCCTTGATGTCCAGCAGATCCACCTCGATGTCGGAGATGGCCGAGCGTAGGGAGGTGGACCAGTTGACCAGGGAATTGCGCCGGACAATGAGACCCTCTTCGAAGAGTCGCTCAAAGGCCACGTTCACGGCATGCGCTTGTTTCTCATCCATGGTGAAGTACTCGCGCTCCCAGTTGAGGCTGCAGCCCAGTTGTCGCAGATCCTGAACGATGCCGGCACCCTTCTCCGCCTTCCAGCGCCACACCTCGTCCAGGAAGGCCTTCCGTCCGAGCTCCTGGCGCGTTTTTCCCTGCGAAGCGGCCAGGGTGCGCTCCACCACCACTTGGGTGGCAATGCCAGCGTGATCTGTGCCCGGCACCCAGTCCACCTCAAAGTCGAGCTGCCGGCGCTCGCGGGCAATCACATCCTGTACGGTGGCCATGAGAGCGTGTCCCAAATGCAGATTTCCGGTTACATTTGGCGGTGGGAGCAGCATGCGGTAGGCTCCACGCTTGCAGCGACGGCTCTTCGTCTGGGGCAGGCTCGCCTGGCGCTTCTCTCGCTCCCAATAGGCCTCCTCCACCGGCTTGGGTTGGTACCCAGCGGCCAAAGGCAGTTCCTTAGGTGCATCTGACAGAGGACATGCAGGAATTATTTAGCCGGCGACGGTTTTTGTGAATGAAATCGAGGGAAACTCACCTTTAACTGTGCTGTAGTACAGGCAGGACACCTTTGGCGGGCGGAGGTATTGGTGTCTAAGAAGTTTGCGGCTGAAATTTCGAATTATTTGCATTTTTATTTTCTAAAATTGTTGTTTGTTATGTCAAAAAATCACATCACAGCTGAGTCCGACTACTTACGATAGTATCGATACATCGAATATTTGCGCTTTGTTTCGACTGCGATATCGATTGCCGATAGACAAGGCGCCAATTTGTCTTCAAATTTTAATCGAGCTTTTGAACTGGTTCTCGTCTTTTAAATATTATCGAGAGAAACAGTTTTTATAAGGGCTTAAAAAGCAGTTTATGAGTTTTAAAGTTCTTCAAAAAGTATACCATGATATCCCAGGATGATATAATAACATGGCCCATATGTGTTTTTTTATTTTTTATTGATAACAACAATGATAAGTTTTATATACAAATTTCCTTTGATTATATGTGGTTAAGGATGATATTTTATAGACATAATTTTTAACTTAGATTAACAAATAATTTTGCAAATTTTAATGTATCAAACTTCATGAATTTCTGTTACATGAACCACCGTAAAGTTCGATTAATCGATCTGCCTCCCGAAAGCCAGACTCCGTGGCACCGTGTACTGTGGAGTAGTGCCTCCTGCTGGTGGCTTCACCGGCAAAAAGCAGCCTCGGATGCCCATGGGGTCCCATGACTGGCGTCTCCAGATCCCAGGGTCCAGTGTTCACTTCGTCGGCTTGCGTGGTGCGATAGCTGTAGCTGCCGCGGAAGTTTGGATTGGAGAACCACTTGGAACGCCGGAATCGCTTGGGCGCCGGAACATCGAAGGTGAGGAACTTGCGGAAGAGCCACTGCAAGCCTTCGAGGACCTTCTCATCTGTGAGGATCTCCGCGCGGCGACCATGCGGACCGCCAATCCACACCTCTAGCACGCGCGACTGATTGGTGATCCTGTGAATGCCGGTGATGCCCTCCAGCCAAGCGTACTCCGAGCTGCGCAGCTCCTCCAGATCCTCTTCCCGCCACAGGCAGTAGAAGCCGACGAAATTTTCGGGAAATGGCATTACATCGAACTCCAAGAACATCTTGTCCACGGTTCCCAGTCGGAGGCTGCGGATGGCCTTCACCTTGTCCGGCGGCAGGGGCGGCGTGAAGAGCCGTTCATGCTGCTCCTGCAGGACACCCAAGGATACAGTGCAGATGACATGATCTACCTCATAGACGTCTCCATTCTCGCAAACCACTCTCACTTTATCGGAGTCGAGCACATCGATCTTGACAACCTTTTTTCCGAGCCGGATGCAGCCTTGGAGTAGGCCCAGCTCCGCGGGCTCATCCTCGCTGACCTTCATCAGAAAACGAAGGAATCTCGCGTAGCCCTTGCCACGCCAGTGGACCAGCTGGTCGCCATCGCACTCGTCGTACTCAACGTGGGCGCGACCGGACACCTCGAACAGGTTATCCGAACCCTCAATGGAGCTCTCGTGTTTCGCGAAGCACTCCAAGGCTTCGGCGGCTACGGCACGCTCCACATGGGGCAACTGCGACTTTATCTCCTGCCAGTAATGCTCCACCAGGTGGCTGCCAATGGATGTTTCGACTGCAGTGGGTCCATGTGGCACACACGCCGTTGCGATGCCGTGCAGGGCGTGACCCAGTTCAAGGGGAACCATCTCCTTGTTGGAGCGCACCATCTGCACGTTGGCGAAGAAATTCCCGGTGAAGCCCACAAGATCGAGATCCTTCACCAGCTGGTAGACGCAGTTTCGCTCTTGCCCGTGACACCACTCGGCGCCCTCGTCGATGACATTATCCCCAAACCGAATGGTGTTAATCCGCCCACCGATGCGGTCCTCAGCCTCAAGGATCTGGACGTTGCTAAAGTTGTTCTGCAGGAGTCGGGTGGCGGCGGCTATACCGGAGGCACCCGCTCCAATCACCAGAATCCTGGAGGAGGCTCGACACTTTTTCATCCCGATCGGTTGCTTCGGTTGACAGTCTGTCCGTTCAACAAGACGATCAACGAGTTACTGATCGGGATTTTGAGATGTGGCTTAACTTGGAGGCATTGCTGGCTGCTGCATTTCCATGGCTTCCATTGCGGTTTGAAGTCGCCACTTTTTGAAGGCACCACAAAAATGTAACATTGAGAAATCTGGGTCAGAGAATTCTCTATTTATTAATGTCATTCATATAGAAGCAGCATATTAATTCAATAAATTACCGATGCTTAAGAAGAAGTTGGCTTTATCTTCTTAAAAAAATCGTTGTGTTTGGCTGTTCTATTTTTATTATGCATGGATTATTCAAATTAATCATGGTAAAATGTTATATTTAAATTACAATTGCAATTTCATTCTTTAATATTAATTTTTATAATGTCCAATTTCTGTTAAAAGTAACGGCACCTCATTACAGTGTTCGCGGAATCAAGCTTTTCGCGAAAGTTCGCCACGGTCACACTGGCGCAAAAGCTCCACAAAAACACAGTCGGACGGGACGGAAAGACAGCAAAGAAAGAAATGCAATCTGGGCAGTAAGCGGGGGCGTGAAGCGTATTTATCAATTGCCCGGAACGAGTTCGCGGAATTGCCGCACATCAGCAGAGCCGGAATATCCGCCCAAATCTCAGCCAGCGCCCGTACAGCACCCGCCAGCGGCTAGTTTAAAACGTGAGAGGAAGGCGGGAGAATACCGGGAGAGAAGAGCAGGAAGCGGCGGCGGCGGCGGCGACGGCGGCGACAACAGAAGCAATCAAGTGGCAAACAGGAGCAGGGAGCTGGAGCCGGGGATTGGATGGTGGCTGGGCAAAGCACGATGCTAAAAGTTAATTAGTGTGAGCGAAATCAAATTGGACACCCCGTAGCGGCTGAGGGGGCTGTTGTGTGTGTGTGTGTGCGCTGCCTCCCGTCTCCGGGGGGTTCGCCATGGAATTCGCCGACCTGATAAAGACCCCCAAGCTGGACGGCGTCCTGCTGCACGATCCAGGGCAGGCGGGGACAGGTACGGGTGCGGGTGGCACGGTGGGAACGTTATGCATCACTGGCCATCATTTGCTGCTAAGCGCACGCCAGGAGAACAGCCAGGAGCTGTGGGTGAGTGCGCTTCGGCTCCAATGGAGCGTGAAGTTGTCAGGGACTAATTGAATTTTTTCCTACCCTTCCTCCCATTCCAGCTTCTGCACAAGAACATCGACAGTGTGGAGAAGAAGCCCAGTCTCGCACAGAACATTGTGGTTGGCGGCATCATCACCCTGAAATGCAAGGACCTGCGCATCATCTCGCTAGAGATCAAGAGTGCCAAGGAGTTCTTCAATGTGGCCTCGTCGCTGGAGGCACTCAGTGCCATACAGAACACCGAGCTGCTCTATCCGTTCTTCTACAGGCCCATGTACACCATCCTCGAGGACGGCTACACGATGTTTAGGTGAGTGAGTGCCAGCAAAGTGGCCACAATTCAATTATCCTCCCCACACACACACACACAGGCCCGAGCTGGAGTTCGCCAAGCTCATCAGCGGTGTGGGCATGGGCGGTTGTTCCTCACCGAATGTGGCCAACATAACAATTTGCATGCCTTCGACATCAACGACATCAACGACGCTGGGCAGTGCCATTAACAGTGGCAACAGTGGCGGTGGCATTCCCCATCCCCTGCAGAATGGCTATGCGATGGACGCCCTCCAAGGTGGACTGGGTGGCGGGGCAATCGCCTGCGAGTGGCGCATCAGCAACGTCAACAGAGACTTCAGCGTCTGTGCCACATATGGCGCCACGCTAATTGTACCTAAAGCAATTACGGACGAGCAGATAGTGCTCTCCGCCTCATTCCGCGACGGCGGACGATTCCCCATCCTCAGCTACAGGCACGAGAATGGCGTAAGTCACCGCGCCCCCCCACAAATGTGATTAGATTAATGCAATATGAGTAATGATTCGAAACAGGCCACGCTGATGCGCAGCTCCCAGCCGCTGTCGATTCAAGGAATCAAGCGCTGCCGGGCCGACGAGGCCATCCTCAATCTGGTGCTGGGGCGCAGCAGAAAGGGCTTCATTGTGGACACCTGGGGCAAGGGCAAGTCCAACACGGAAACCGATCTCCACTACTCGCAGTGGAAGAAGGTGAATCGCTCGATCGGGAATGTCAGCTCGCCGGCCTCCATTCTGGACAGCTTCGCTCGGCTGATAGAGGCCTGCAATGACCTGGGCTGCAGCACGGACAAGTGGCTGTCGCGACTGGAGGGCAGTGGCTGGCTGAGTCTGGTGCTCAACTCCCTCAACGCCTCGTGTGTGGTGGCCCAGTGTCTGGATCAGGAGGGCAGTCCGGTGCTGGTGCATGGTGCCAAGGGCTTGGACTCGACGCTGATTGTGACATCGCTGGTGCAAATCATCCTCAATCCCGACTGCCGCACTGTGAGGGGGTGAGTCCTTGCTCAGGGAATGCCTATATATATATATATATATTATTTCTCGATGATGTTTCCAGTCTTCAAGCGTTGATAGAGCGAGAGTGGATCCAGGCGGGGCATCCGTTTGCCTCCCGTCATCGCTACTCCTGCTATACGCCGAATCAGACGCGCCAGAAAACGTCGGGGGCCACCTTTGTGCTCTTCCTGGACTGCATCTATCAGCTGTACACGCAGTTCCCCTGCAGCTTCGAGTTCAGCACGCAACTGCTGGTCCTTCTCTTCGAGCACAGCCACTTTTCGCAGTATGGAACCTTCCTCTGCGACTCGGAGCGGGAGCGGAAGGAGCTGAACGTGCACACGCGGACCACGAGTCTGTGGTCATACTTGAACCGGCCGGACGTCCTGCAAACCCTACTGAATCCCCTCTACGAGCCCAATGCCAGTGTGATATGGCCATCGGTGGCGCCCATTAGCTTGGAGCTGTGGAGCGGTGAGTAATTACTGATTACTAATTACTATTTATCACTGACTGGTATCCCTCACAGATCTCTATTTGCGCTGGGTGATAGATCAGCGCAGCTGCGCCACAGTCCTGTCACAGATTCAGGAACTGGTGACCCACGAAAAGGAGCTCAGAACTCAGGTAAGTCGGAATTAATGGGCAATAATGAATGGCTAAGCGAATTGCAACTCGTTTCAGGCTCTCAAACTGCGCAAACAGGCCCTGGAGCTTGGCCAGGAAGTGTCGGAAATGATGAGTAGTGATGCAGACGATGCATAGGATAGAATGCCTACCTCAGCAGCAGCAGCAGCTCTCTTTCTTATCTCTCAAACTCCTGCATGATATACAATTATTTTTGATACGTTCTGTTGCCGGATTTCGATAATTATTTAAGCAAATAGATAGCAACACTTAAGATTAAGTCACTTAAAGTTCCATTTACAATTTACAAGAAAATTCAACTTAACCGAATATGCTGAAGAAGGAAATTGAAAAAGAAAAGAATAAAAAACAAGGTTAACTGAATTATTAGATAAAGTCAACATACAGGATCTGATTCGATCGCAACTCACTCAATTTTAGACACATGTATGTCCATTTTTACCAAAATCTATAAACTTCTACAGGAAACGGAAAGAAACTCTACTTTGTAAATCGCTCTCTAATCTCAGATTTTGAAAAAAACAAAACTGCACATGGCATAAAAACTATCAAATATTTTGGGTCAATTTTTGACGCATTTACATTTATGGAAATTGTTAGTGCATAAGTCTCCGAAAATTACCTATAAAAAGTACTTACCTTTTGTCAGTTATTTAGTGAAGATCGATCAAATTTAGTATTATATAAATTCACAGAGAAGATTTGCCTTTTTGTATGTACATTTTTGATTAAATCGTCGCATAAATTGAAAGCTTTAAAAGCGTTTTATATTCACAATTATGCTGTGCATGCGTTCGTACATACTTACCATATATCCACAAACATATATACATATATTGTACATTATACACACCTCTTTTAATGTTTTTGTAGCTGTTATCCACTATACATATGTGTGTGTTTTTATTTCCGATTGTGATCGTATATTTGAAATGACAGAACATTTGTACTATGTAATTTATATTCAGATATTTACATATTTCTATTGTGCGTATTTTGTGTAATTATCGCTTAAGTGCAATAAATACGTGTTAATTTGCAAGCTCTCTAGTGTGTTTTCTTAACTCTTAATTGTATTATTTATCATTAAATCCACATTTTCTTCTACCTTCAATCCTTTAAGCATAATTCAATAAAGTGAATTAACCATGCTCTTGTGCCCACAAAGCTTTGGGTACCGGGTATCCCACAGTCGGTCACACTCGACTGCAGCTCTCTTACTTGTTTTTGTAAAGCTCTTGTTTTGCATCTTCGTACCGTTACTTCAGTTTCGCTTTCTTGCATTCCCCTGAATGTCATTTTGCAAAACAGAAAATTCTTTCACCAATCGCACGAGGGACAAAAGTCTGTATTTACCGGTTCAATAATCGCCAAATTTTTTGCAGGTACAGCTACTTAAATGTTTATTTGCAGATGTTATTCACTATACAAATGTGTGTTTTTATTTCGAATTGTGATTAATCATCACATGAGTAAGATACATGTAATCTCTCTGCACATGCAGTTAGCACAAAATATAAACAACGCACCACTGCGGGCAAATTGTAATTTTGTTGCTAAAAAAGGTTTTTTTAGTCTCAAATTTTTAATCAACATTACAATATTTTTTTTTATCATATCTAGCCAACTTGCAAAGTATAAATTGGCAACCAGTGCATTAACTACTTTAAAGAAATTAAAATTATTGTATAAAGAAATTTTTTTTTTTTAAGTTGGTCTTTGTCATATTTTTATGACAACATATGTAGCCTTATCTGTTTTGGTCCTTTTACAGCAGTGGTCCGCATTCGCTTGTCAACATTGCAGTTGTATGAGTGATGAATGAACCATTGATAGTTAGGTATGAGGAAAAAGATAGCTAAAATGTTCTGTAAATAATAAAAAAAATAGCTATGATTTACAAACTAGCTATTTAACTTAAAAAAAAGGCTGAATCTAGCCCAACATTTACAATGTGACCAGTGTTGCCAACTTTTGCTAAAAAAAAAAATTATTTTCGGCGGGACAAGGGTAGAAAAAATGCTGTATTTTTTCCCCAAAAAAAATCTGAAAAAAAAGCGCAAAGATTTTCATACAAATTTTGCAATTAAACAAAAGAAAGAAAATCCATTTATTAAAAAAAAGCTGAAAAAAAAGGCACAACTTTTTCACTTTATTATACCTGGTACCCATAGGGTTCAAGGGTATTAAAACTTCGTGCAAACCGTGAATGTATGTTACAGGAGTAACATAGACTATGCACTATTGATGAGCATCGCCAGCCGAGCCGATTTAGCAGTGTCCGTCTGAAACAACAGATCTCAGAGACTATAGGACCAAGAGCTACCAAATTTGGTAATCAACATTTCAATCTATTGCACGCAGATAAAGTTTGTTTTAGAATTTGGCCACGTCCACTTCCGGTCTCCCAAATTATAAAAAGTCTAAAATTATCTCTTGAATTTCGGTTAAGGAAAAATTATAGGATATATAATACTTTATGCGGACATTTTTTTTTTCTGAAAATTTAAGTAAAATCGGATGATAAACGTGACATATTAGCAATTAGATTGAAATTTTAAGGCAGGCCCACAACCGTTGCAAAAGCAGGCTGCGTAGCATGTAGATCGCACAATGAGTCGTGGGTTCGGACCCTACAAGGGGAAGAAACTTTTTTTGCTTTTTAGTTTGTTTCACAAGTTACTTAGTTTTGCAGGTGCATTTGCAATAACTGTATTAACCTCGGATGGCAGCCGATTTATCTTTGCAAGTCTTAAAATCCGGGTGCTGCAGCCAAGCCAAGAGTCTCGGAATTTTTTCTTAAACACTTTCGGCATTTTTCACAAATATGTTTCAGCATGAACTTGCACATAAAGATATAAAGAAATTCACATCGATATTCTATAACAGCAGATTGTCTTTTCTCGACTAATCGTCTTCGAGAGTTGACACTCTCAATATAATATTGCTGTAAAAAAAACTGATTTAAAATAAATAAGAGCTAGAATTTCCGCTTCCCGCTGTTTGTAAAATATACCCGCAAGTTAAGAATAAAAAAAGCTGAAAATGACGGGAAAAAATGCTGATTTGGCAACACTGAATGTGGCTGCACTGATTCTTCTATTCTCTTTTGCGCGTGTGAGAGTATAGGTTCATGCCGACCATTGTTGTAAAGCAACAAAATGGCGCTTATTTTAGGCTAAACAAGAAAGGAAGCTAACAGCGTCAAGCCGAGGCTTTTACACCCTTGCAGTTTGCAATTGGATATTGAAAATCGGTCCATTTTGGTCAAATTAAAAATATAACGAACTTATGTTAACGAAACTTATACCGTTGGTACTCATTACGATCTGTTCGTTAGCCATTTTGTGTAAGAATGAATTTTGGCGCAAAAAAATCGCTGGTGGTGTGGGTGTGGGTGCGATCGCGGAAGAATCGATATAAAATATTCGAAATATTCTATATTTTTGATATTTGTTTTTAAATAATAAAAAAATAGAATCAGCCATTCTCATGTATAAAATAAAACATTCTTTTAGAAATATATATTTTTTATCTTATTTGGCACACCTTGTTTTTGTTATTTTTCTAATGAAAAGTCGAAACAAATCTATATTTTCGATATTTAGGCAAAAGCTATATCACGATATAAATATATTATTTTTGTAAAAAAATATCGATATATCGATATTTTGACATATTTACAGATAAAATGGCAAATTCAAATAAGTATAATTTATTTATATTAGCCGGGGACGCGTACCGCGTCGAAAAAATATTTTTGAACCTCGTCCGGTCTGGAGGAAACTTGTACTTTTGATATATTTTCGACGACTGTGCTTTGAACACAGCCCGGGCTCGCAACAGATACAGAAAATGGAAAATCCAAAAAATTTGGCGTGGAGCTGCCCTACGGCAATGTGAATCGGGCCGGCGATGCCCTCACCGATCTCTCACTGATGTGCCTTGGCAAGAAGCTGAACAAGTCGAGCCAGTGCTCCAACTGGGCCACGATCTCAACGTTGGCCATTTTGCGTAAGAGTGACAAAATGGCGAAAAAAATCGCTGGTGGTGGGGGGATCGCCGAAGTATCGATATAAAATATTTGAAATATTCGATATTTGTTTTTTAAAAGCCATTCTTATGTTTAAAATAAAACATTCTTTTAGAAATATATTATTTTTATATTATTTTGCATACCTTGTTTTTGTTATATTTCTAATAAAAATTCGAAAAAATATTATATTTTCGATAATTATTATTTGTGTAACAAGAAGATCGATACATCGATATTTTGATATATTTGCCCGGACGAAAATGGAAAGAAATCCGAAAAGTTTATATATTTTAGCGGGCGACGCGGATCGCGTGGAGGAAATATTTTTAAAGCTCGTACGTGGAGGAAACTCGTCTTCGTCGTCGTCCCTTGCGGCAGAAGCGAGATCTGCAAAAGGGACAAGCTTCATCCTCCATAATGGCAAGGTAAGTTTGTAGTTTTTATATGCATAGATGAATAAAAATATACATATTCTTACGCAGGTGGCTTCCACTTCCAGCAGCTCACCGTCGACACCCACACACACGACCCACCACAGCCCACACACGCTGAAGCCAACTATTCCAAGCGCTCGGTGATTTGCCAATTGCCCCTCGCCAGTGCAGGTGCAGATGAAGCATCTGCATGATGAAGCATCGCCGATGAAGTTCAATCTGCCGCACGGGACCATAATCAAGAAGGTGACAACGCCTCAGATGAAGGGAGGAGCAGCAACGGTGGTGAAAACTGCCCCTTAGATTCTAGAAAACATTAAGATTTGCTCACCCAACCTGCCAGCCAGAAGCATAATCCACAAGCTGAACAATACGAGCTCCTGTGCAGCGGCGGGCAGCAGTTCGAGTTGGAGTTCGAGTCTTCAGGACTGCAAGAACAATCAAATCAGCATCAGTATCAGTGCCGTCGCCACTTCGCCCAGTCCCAAGACCAAGCCAAAGCCCAACGAAGACGATATCATATTATCATATCATCATATCGTCGAGGAAGACGAGGAGCAGGTTGAGGACCTTAACAATGACAGTGAGTTAGGGGGATCTGGCAAAGATTACCTATCCTAATCATCCCTTTTCAGTCATTGAATTTGATCCGGACAGTGCCGTCGAGGTCGAGTATGTGGACATGGATCTCGAGCAGGTGGCTACCATCGCGGAAGAATCGATATAAAATATTCGATATTTTGATATTTGTTTTTTAATAATAAAAAAATAGAATCAGCCATTCTCATGTATAAAATAAAACATTCTTTTAGAAATATATTTTTTTTATCTTATTTGGCACACCTTGTTTTTGTTATTTTTCTAATGAAAAGTCGAAACAAATCTATATTTTCGATATTAAGGCAAAAGCTATATCACGATATAAATATATTATTTTTGTAAAAAAATATGGATATTTCGATATTTTGACATTTTTTAGATGGCTGTGCTTTGTACACAGCCCGGCAACAGATACCGATAAAATGGCAAATGCAAATAAGTATAATTTATTTATATTAGCCGGGGACGCGTATTGCGTCGAAAACATATTTTTGAACTTCGTCCGGTCTGGAGGAAACTTGTCCTTTTGATATATTTTCGACGACTGTGCTTTGAACACAGCCCGGGCTCGCAACAGATACAGAAAATGGAAAATTCAAAAAATTTATTTATTTTAGCCGGGGATTAGGATCGCGTGGAACAAATATTTTTTAACCTCGTCCGGTCTGAAGGAAACTTGTCCTTCTGATATATTTTCGACGACTATGCTTTGAACACAGCCCGGGCTCGCAACAGATTCAGAAAATGGAAAATCCAAAAAATTTGGCGTGGAGCTGCCCTACGGCAATGTGAATCGGGCCGGCGATGCCCTCACCGATCTCTCACTGATGTGCCTTGGCATAAAGCTGAACAAGTCGAACCAGTGCTCCAACTGGGCCAATCGGCCGCTGCTTCGCGAGCAGATTCTCTATGCGCGTATCGCGTCGAAAAAATATTTTTGAACTTCGTCCGGTCTGGAGGAAACTTGTCCTTTTGATATATTTTCGACGACTGTGCTTTGAACACAGCTCGGGCTCGCAACAGATACAGAAAATGGAAAATCAAAAAAATTTATTTATTTTAGCCGGGGACGCGGATCGCGTTGAAAAAATATTTTTGAACCTCGTCCGGTCTGGAGGAAACTTGTCCTTTTGATATAGGTATTTTCGACGACTGTGCTTTGAACACAGCCCGGGCTCGCAACAGATACAGGAAATGGAAAATCCAAAAAATTTATTTATTTTAGCCGGGGACGCGGATCGCGTTGAAAAAATATTTTTTTGAAGCTCGTCCGGTCTGAAGGAAACTTGTCCTTTTGATATATTT
>VNJO01003967.1:0-12592 GCA_008042535.1 Drosophila tani | reverse complement strand
CACCGTAACGACGGGACGTGGCACCGAGTTCGAGGGCGCTGTGATTGCCCTGTTCCATCTGATGGCCACCCGGAACGATAAGGTGCGCGCCCTGCGCGAGGCCTTCTACCGCCAGAACCTGCCCAATCTGATGAACCTGCTGGCCACCGTGCTGGTGTTCGCTGTGGTCATATACTTCCAAGGCTTCCGCGTGGACCTACCCATCAAGAGTGCCCGCTACCGTGGCCAGTACAGCAGCTATCCCATTAAGCTCTTCTACACCTCCAACATTCCCATCATCCTGCAGTCCGCGCTCGTCTCCAACCTGTACGTCATCTCCCAAATGCTGGCCGTTAAGTTCCAGGGCAACTTCTTTATTAACCTTCTGGGTGTGTGGGCCGATGTTGGCGGCGGTGGCCCAGCCCGTTCCTACCCCATTGGAGGACTGTGCTACTACCTGTCTCCCCCCGAGAGCGTGGGTCACATCTTGACAGACCCAATTCACGCCCTGCTCTACATCGTCTTCATGCTGGGTTCTTGTGCGTTCTTCTCAAAGACGTGGATCGATGTGTCCGGCAGCTCAGCCAAGGATGTAAGTAGATTCCTCCAAACCTTAATAGCATTAATTATTTACTTTTATTATTATTATCCTGCTCTAGGTTGCCAAGCAGCTGAAGGAGCAGCACATGGTGATGCGCGGACATCGCGAGAACTCGATGATTCACGAGCTAAACCGATACATCCCGACGGCGGCAGCCTTCGGTGGTCTCTGCATTGGAGCTCTGTCTGTGATGGCCGATTTCCTGGGCGCCATCGGCTCCGGAACGGGTATCCTGCTGGCGGTGACCATCATCTACCAATACTTTGAGATTTTCGTTAAGGAGCAGTCCGAAATGGGCGGCATGGGCACGCTGCTGTTCTAAGCAGCCGGAGGAGTCAACACCCGCGATCCAATCAACAATACCCAATTCATCATACTTCTCTCACACGTTCGCCCACTCGCTTCCATTAAAATCAAACTAAATTTTGCGTTTTGTTTTTTTCTTTTTCGTTTTTCGTTTTTCGTTCTGTGTCCACCAAGCGCCCGCAATAAGCTAGAATTTAAGGCGTGTTTGGCTGCTATTATTTTGCTATTTTCATTTTGCCCCAACAAACCAACAAACAAGAGAAGAAGCGTACATAAAAACTTTATTTTGAATAGTCTTTAGCTGTATTCAAATGTAAGACTACATTGCTTAAGTTCAATATTTCTGTGAATTGATTGAATTTGAATGCAATTACTTGTTTTAATTTTAAATCAATTGAATTATATTTAAAAGGAAAAACAAAGCATGAATGGCGACAATGAAATTATTATTAAAACGAAAGTGTACATCAAACGAACACATGCATATAAAATGTCATAATAAAACGTAAATTAGATACCTTTTTTAAATGAACTCCTTGTGTTTTTATTTAGCGTTAATTCTTAGGTAGCATTACAGAGATTTTGTAAACCGAATATTACATTCGGTTGCTGCTACTGTGGAGCATTCGGCGGGTAGTGATTAAGAATGGGTCTAACTCTAGTTCATTGAATATTTTTTCCATATTAACCTTAGATCTAAAGCAAAGGCGAAAGGCTCCGCTATAAGGTGCGTATCAAAACTATACGACACCATGAAAACTTTTCTTTCAACCCTCGCGAAATTCCTGCAAGGCACGCAGAGCAAAAATTGTAAATGCTAGTGGAAACAATCTACTTCTCAATATCTTATTTTTGTATAAATGTGCACCATATGACATATAAATAAATATGTACATAAATGCATATCATATACAAAGATACATTAAACGATAGGTATTGAGTGAGGCGTAGATTAAAGATATCTTTCTATTTTTCAAATATACCGCGTCGTTCAATAGTTATAGCAATTAACTTTTTATTTTCAATTTTTAAAATAAATAAAAATTAATAAATACAACAAACTTTTAAAATAAAAGTTAAAAATTACAGTTATTTTCGATATTTCAAAATAAAAATTGAAAATATAAGTTAGGATTCAACTTTTATATACGTCCGGAAATACCTTTTGAGGTTTTACGTCACGTTTGATGTGTGTCATTAATCAACAAATCGAATCCGGGAAACTCTCTTTCAACACTGAGGAAACTACGTAACATCCTCGGATTTGTTGGTCAATTCAAATTTTAACAGCCTACAAGACCGTAATATCACACTTAAAAACTGAACTTTACATTTAATACAAGTAACAAATTGATTTAATCCTTAACATCTTTAGTTAAATACATAACTTTTAGTTTATTGTTTGGGAGAATTTTTAAACACTTCTACTTCATTTGATCCTTCCAGAAATACAAATTACAAATTAAATTATTCTTTTTTTTCTTTTAATTTTTGCTAATAAATGCAGCAAAACGCCGGCGCGGTTTTGACGGACTTAGAAACTGTTAACATGCTAAAGTAATGTTTAAGAGAAAAAACCCTTACGAAAAATTGAGCGAATTGAATTATTTAGAAAATTGTTGCTGGTATTGCTGTTATTTTGACTGCACCAAGATTGTGCTAATTATGTCCGACTGTCCGCTTCTACGCAAACTAGTCTCTCAATTTCAAAGCTGTCAGGATGAAAGTCGGAAATTATGACTCGGAACAGGCTTCAAAGAACAAGTATCTCGATTAGAAAAAAAATTAAAAATAAACTTTCCTGTTAAACATATCAGCAGATATTCAAGGTACCTATGTCATTTTATAGTTTTTTTTTTAATACGAAAACCGACATAATTTAATTTGGATTTATACTCAAGATAAATAAATAAACTTTAGACTCCTGAAGTTAGCTTAATATCTTGATTTAACTGAAAGACTTCAATAGCGCCAAGCCATTCAAATGTCGATTATCGATTACAGGAATCGTTAAGTGTGACTGTGTCTTGTAACCGAGCCAATGGTATTATCTCTGGATCAGCGACTGGTCCTGCTGGGGCAACAACAAAATGAAAAGCAAAAGCGAAGCAAAACCGTAAATATTAGCAAATGAGCCACTTTAACGCTCATCCAACGTGTTGAGTTGCAAGGCACACGCCCCGAATTGCATTTAACCCCGGCCGCCGCAACGCCGCCGCTTAAAGGTGACTCGGAGTGACGAGGACCAGGAGATAAAACCCGTGTGTAATCTCCAGTAGAAGCCGTCGCCGCCTCGCTGCGACGACTGCTGCCATGTCAGCTCCACTGGCCAGAAACTGGCCGTACATATGGCAACAACTGAACGCCCTGCTGCACAACACCTCGCCGGTTATAACGCTGATCTGCGTAGTGACTACGTTTGGCTACCTGCTCTCCTACTCGGAGACCGCCATCCTTCTGCTGAGCGTCACTCCCGGATACATCCTGCCGAACGGCAAGTTCTGGATATGGACTGCCTTTACCTTCTGCTTCATCGAACTTCACTGGTGGGAGGTGGCTGTGGACGTGGTCACCGTTGGCCTCTGCGGCAAGATGCTAGAGCCGCTCTGGGGTCAACTTGAGATGTTCAAGTTTTTTGCGCTGAGCAACTTCGGCGTCTCGTTGCTGACCACCGTCTACTACCTGTTCTACTACATGGTCACCAAGAATCCCACTATCCTCTTCGAGGTGCACATCCACGGCTTGGCTGGCTATGTGGCCGGCATCTGTGTGGCCGTGCGCCAGATAATGCCCGATCACCTGATCTTCAAGACTCGCTACGGACGTCTAACCAATAGGTGAGCTCCTCCGCTGCTCCTCATACCCATGTGCATCCTATTACGTAAACATTTGTATGCTTTAAAGAAGCTTAATATCTTAAAGTTGACGAGTTATAGCCTAATTCCCTGTCATTTCGATACACTCTGGTAGAATGTACATTCAATTAACCAAGAAACAAAGCCTTAAATTCAACAAAACATGAGAAGATCGTTTTAGAATATATAGAAGTATTATACCCTTAATCAGCTTTATAAAGAGAGGCGATTTGACCATCCATATTCTTTTCCGTATCATTCCCAAGTAGTTCCTCAGTTTTAAAACAAACTCTGACCACACAAAGAATTTTTTCTTGATCGGCAAGAGAAGTCCAGTAGATCTAGAAATATCGGTCCAAATATAAACTTTTTATATGCACCCAAAAAAAAAAAAACAAGAGTTTAACCTTTCTACGCGTTGTCTTAAAAATATACTCAACTAGTATAACGGGTTTAGTATAAATTTTATACTTAAAAATATCAAATATATACTAAAAAGTATAATTTTTATACCACAAAGTTTCAATTGTGTATTTTTGAGTATTCTTTTTATACGAACCTACATCAACAATTCGATAACATATCGCGTTAGCTGGAATTTAGTGCTTTTCTGTTTGTCGCGTTAGTAATTATTATGAAATAATGGTGCAGATGAGTATAAAATTTATACTTTCGTAGTATCAAATTAATAAGCATCTTATTAAGAAATTTTTCATACTCAAGAGTATAGAATTTATGTAACCACCGTATAGGTTCTATGATGATTTTTTTTTGGGTGTGGGCATTTCCAGAATGGCGTACGACATAAAGCGGAATAAAATATTAAACAAATTTCGAATATTTTTTGCTCTGTCAATGCATTTTTCCAGTACTATTTGAAGTCTAAAAGACAAGCTTTGGAGACTTGTCGTTTTAAAATTATTTGTAGAAAACAAAGTATTGCGAACGATACAAGAAATAGAAGTCATTTTGAACTTCAGCTTGAAAATTGCAAAGGTCTACGAAATGTGGCGAGTAATTTAAAAAAAAACTCTTAAAATACAATAAAATAATGTACTTTTCCATTAATAGAAGATATTTTAAAAAATCACATTTTTTTTAAATAGATTTTAATTAAGAGATTAATAATTAAATTTAAAAACGACTTTAAAAAAAGCTAAAAGTTTCCTTTTTTTTTTTAGTATTCAGGCCGATTTTCAAATGAAAACACTGAGATATGTATCATGCTAATTTTGATTTGGATTTGAAGTTTCTTTATAAATATACACAAACAAAATACGATGACTGCGAACATTTTAGTTTTCGGTGATGGTTGACCTTTTGCTGGAAATGCCCGTATAATGAATATTATATTATTATAAAATATGAAATTTATTTAATCAATTTCGAAGGAACGTTCCCCTCACTGTGCTCGTCCTGGCTATTATCTTTTGGGCAATTAACTTGTTGGACGGCACATATCCAGCAATGTTCGCTTCCGGATCGCTTGTCTCCTGGATCTATCTGCGCTTCTACCAACACCATCCGAATGGGCGTGGTGACAGCTCGGAGAGTTTCACATTCGTGAGCTTCTTCCCGAACGTCGCTCAGCCGTTTATCAGCATACTGGTTAATCCCATTTATAATTGCTGTTTGCGGGCGGGTGTGGTAAAAACACCAACGCCGCTGCGGACGATATCTGCCTCCAGCCTCACATCGATCTCGGTGCAAATGCCCGGCGTGGATCCGCATGATATTGAACGAAGACGGTAAGTAAAATAAAAAAGTTAGAGTGTATGAAGGGATAAGAAGACGCGTTGTTGAATCTACGAAGTTTAATTGTAATTGTAAAAAGTCTAACTCAGAAACTATAAGAGGTAAAGATACTTACAGTTTGCCCCCAGATCCCATACAAATCCTATAATCGAGTATTGCCAGTTTGTTGATGATAGGTGGCAGCTATTCCTTCCGAGTAGAGCTGTAAAACTATCGACGATACTATCGATATTATCGATGGTGTTGTGCTCCGCGTCACTATCGATTGTTCTTTTTCACCATCGATATATCGCGTTAGCAGTTAATCAGTGAATTCGTATAAAATTTACAAGTTTTTGCCAATAAATATAATCTTAAATTTGTATATTCTTAAGAACGGACCAAAACATTTTTCTTTCATTTCCAATCATTAATATCAAAAACTATTTTTATAGAAAATCTATATAGACAGTAATTGTGATAAAATTTCTTTCATTTTTTTTTATTACATAAAATCTTATATAAATATGCCATTTAATTTGGTTTGTTTAAGCAAAGTAAATTTTTTTCAACCCATTTTATTTTGTCGATAGTATCGATATTATCGATGGTTTGGACTAACACTATCGAAAATATCGAGTAAGGGCACTATCGATGGTTTTACAGCTCTACTTCCGAGAGGATAAATATATGTTTTACTTTATTTTTATTTTCAGACAAATCGCTTTAAAGGCTTTGAGCGAACGATTGAAGGCTACGGACGCCACCCGGCACTCACAGCTGCCCAAGTCCTTCCCACAGCAGCAGCAGTTGCAACACCACCAGCATCAGCATCAGAATCCCCTTCATCAGCAGCACAAGCTTCACGCTGGACACAGTCACAGTCACAGTCACGGAGCAGGACATAGTCACAGTCATGTGGCGGGACAAGGTCATGGTCACAGTCACGGCCCAGGTCCTGCTCAGATGCCACAGCCAGAATTTCTAAAGTCCACAAACAGCAGCGTCAGCCAGTTGCCCATTACAAAGGCACGAGCAGAGCCGCGCATGATCAGCACCATGAGTCCCATCGCAATTCCGATGCCGGCACCACCGCCTAAAGTCGGCGGAAGTATTTCTGGAACCGATGTTGATTCCTCCTCAGCCGGTGGTGCGGCTTTACTTATCAACCTAGATGATGTCCCATCCACGTCTTCGACGGCATAGATAGTGTTTCCACTAGCAAACGTCTAACAGCAAACATGAATTTTTTGATATTTAAACGAATAATCTAATGATTTCCGACTCCCGTGTTTTGTATGAGTAACCAACCATGTTCAAGTACGTAACCAGTAATCTTCCTTCCCCAAATCATGTCCCCCTTTTGTAAATGCCGTTTCCTGTGTGTTTCGTTTGTAGTGTCCTTGAAGACTTACGCTTGCTTGCGGCGTACACCGCCGGCCCTGCTCCTGGAATGTATAATGATGTAACAATAATGAGAAAAATATATAAGAAATATGGTATACCTTCCAGGCAATATGAGAATAAGTAGAGAGCCTTTACATAGATGCATACTTTCTGTTGTAGTCCTTACATCTAATTGAAAATGATGCTTTATTTAGTTAATAACTGTAAATATACATATTTAAAAAGTCTACCCACCGTGTTTTGCTTTTGTCTTGAAAAGTATTTACAACTAGGGCCAGTGTTGTTTAAAACAAATAAATTAGCATGATTTGTTTAACAAAACGTATCTATGCGGCTAATAAATGATGGTTCTATGGATGGTTCTTTTGTATGCATTCCTTGGAAGCAGGATTACATTAATTTTCAAATCATTCCATTCAATCAGTTTTGGTTCAAATTTAAAGACCAATACGTCATTTTGGAATTTTCATTAGGAAAAAAGTATATCATTAAAAGCTTAAAAACATAATACGTTTTGTATAAAACACTTAAAAACGAGAAAGAAAGCTAACTTCGGTAAACCGTAGTTTGTATACCCTTGCAGTCTGCAATTGGATCATTGGAAATCGATTCATTTTAGTAATGTTAAAGAATATCGAATTTTGTAATTTTACATTTTACATGTAGAATTATACATTTTCATATAAAGTGACCGATCGGTTCTATGGCAGCTTAATTGGCCGATCTCAATAAAATTAAAAGCGTATTACTAAAACCGTAAAAAACCGCTATATCTCGAAATTTAAAGAAATACGTTTAAAAACAGAGAAGTTACATTTTTTTTTTTTAATTTTTAGTGGTCCGATTTCGGCCGTTCCGACATACATATATACTGCGTGCTAAAGAAATAAGACTATGGTGAAAACTTTAGCTCGATAGCTCAAAAACTGAGACACTAGTTCGCGTAGAAACCGACAGACAGACGGACATGGCTAGATCCGCTCGACTGGTGATGCTTATCAAGAATATATAAACTTTATGGGGTCGGAGATGCCTCCTTCACTGCGTTGGAAATATCATGGCAGAATTATAATACCCTCTGCAAATAAATATAAAACGGCTAAATATCGAAATTAAAAATTTAATTTTGTGTTAAAACCAAATTTTCAAAAAGAAAAATGTTTATTTCAGATCTTAAATTCTTTCAAACAGCCACAGACAACTATTGTAAATTTTAATACTTCGTTCCGCGCGGGAGTTTTTATTCAATTATAAAGGAAACTACTTCGGGAAAACTGTAAACTTTTTTATTGGAATTAGGTTGAGCCTTTTATAAAAGCCTCTGAGCAAGAATAAATTGATCAAGTGCAACCAGTAAGATCTGGTAGTGGTGCTAGCCTTCCGCTCCACTGCGTTGCAAACTTCTGTCTAAAATTATAGAACCCTTCAGAGGTATAAAAATTAGGTTGCCAGTCCCATCCACGTAGCCTGGATGCGGATTTGTTGTTGGCTTTAAGGACTATTAAAATTAGTACGAATATAAAACAAATTTCTAAATACTAGAAATGACAAAAAGAAAACATAAAAAAAGCTTTATTCTGCGAAAATCGAGCTCGCTTTACAACAAACATGATTGATATTGTTATGCTATGAATTTGTTCAATTTTTGAATATATGTAAATAGCCTCGTTTATGCAAGGCACACGAATTCATGCTTTGATATTAGCAGAGATGGTGTCTATGCACATAATACAAATAAAGTCAAAAGTCTGCCGGAATATATCCTTAATAAAGCGATAATTAATTTTTCGAGTAAAAAACTAATAATAGAATTGCCTCACGGTACCTTAGGTCACTCCATACCAATTAGATTTTTTTTAGTATGTTTTCAAAGAGTCCAACGGTATATTTTTAAGGTTCAGCTATGGTCTCTCTGCTACCAGCTGGTATTATCGGCTATCGGTATCGATTCTGTGCTTACTTTAGGGGTCCCAAAAAAGACGTCTCGGATTTTATTTTAGCTTACAGCGCGGCGCCATCGGAATGGTTAGTAGGGAAGGCCTCCTAACAATCGTTGGTAGTGATAAAAAGCCAGAGACAAGCGCTGCGATAAGAAGTCAAAGCGGAAAGCGCAAGAAACAATCAAATTGAGCAAGTGTATGTAAACAATGTACATACATAAGTCTTATCGCCGTTTCGTTTCGATTGTGGGGGCGCGCGCGTGTGTCTGTGTGTGTCTGGGCGTATTTGTTGTTGTGGCTCAAGCTTTGGCGGTTTTTATGCCAACGTGTGAACAGCAGGCGAGCTTCGAAAATTGAAAACCAAACAAACCGGCCGCCCAACCTTTTGTTTCGTCAATTCTTGGCTTTTTTAAATGCCATAACCTTTCCAACAAACTGTGATAACTAGTTTGTAAGCTCAGGAATTAAGCCATGCGAATGCGAATAGGTAACGCCCTTAACTGGTTCCTGGCTAAAAGTCTGAGCAGGGTGCCTCTCACTTTCACTAAAGCTAAAGTCCGTGTTCAGGGCCGCTTGCCTCTGATTTTCTATATTATACCCAGCCGAGGGTATTAAAGTTTGATTAAAAGTTGGCATCACAGTGCCAGAGGCATTTCCGACCCCATAAGGATATTTAAGAGTCAACCTAGTTATACCAATGTTGTGTACGTATTTCCATTATTATAACTAATAATTGATAATAATTTATGAGCTTTCTTGCATATTAATGAACTGAACTATCAAAATATTGACTATAAAATTGCGTAAACGTTGCCCTCGAAATTCTACACTCTAAAATTAGGCAAACTGAGAGACAAACATGACTAGATTGACTCGTCTGGTGCTGATGCAGACTAATATACTCTGAAGATAATTTTAATAACCTCGGTAAAGGTATATTTATCTCTGTATTTACACCACTTGTATAAAATAAATACTGTCTTATTTTGTTTGCATTTTCAAGCAAGTCAGCTTTGTGCTTTCTTACACAAATACAAACAAACAGCTTAAATGTGGGGTTAAAAAGTCCCTTTTGTTTAATCAAGGTCCCTCAGAGCAGGCATTGCAGGGTAGCAGGGCATGGCCACGTTTATACGCGCCTGCAGATACTCATAAAGACCCCAGGCATACCAATATAACCAACACACGGGCAACTGCCATTCAGCGAGCGACACTCAGACGGACAGAGACAGATGGAAGCAAAGACACAGATGGAAGCGGAAGCGGGGTATGTGAAACAGCTCCACTTTTGAGCAAGAAAAACCACTGACGTGATCGCTGGGCGCTCAGTTGCGCTTTAGGTACCACATATAACGGTTGCTTCGCAATAAAAATCCGACAACCTGAAGCTGAAACACTGTCGTTTTATCGCATTCGCTAAATAAATATCAGTGAGCGGTTAGAGAAAGGTAAATACACACCTGACAGATGGGCGCCGTATAAGTGTGGCTAATTCAACAAAAATATTAGTTTAATTAAAAGTACGACGTTCTATAGCAAAACTTCAAGAAATAAAGCTGCAAAATTTTATAAATTCCACTTGGCACTTGTTAACAGTGATTTATTTATTTATTATGCTGATAATATTAAGTCTAAGCCCAAAATAATTTCGTTGTGTTATTTGTGCCAAATGCAATGACGTCCTACTTTTTTCCACCTTTCAGCTGGCGGTGCCACACCAAATACTGCCATAATGACGGACTACCTGACGCTGCATTCCCGTCTCGCCCAGGTGGGGCAGGAACACCTGCTCAAGTTCTGGCCGGAGCTCTCACAAAAAGAACGCGCCGATCTAGTGCGTGACATCGAGGAGTTGAATCTGGACGAGATTAAGCTATATTTCGATAGGGCTATTGTCTCTATGAACGAAAATGGCATTAAGCTAGACGATCGTCTGCAGCCGCTGCCCGAGGGCAAGCTGGTCTCCATCGACAGAGCTCCGGCGGAGAAGTTGTCCGAATACCGAGCTGAGGGTCTCCGACAGATCAGCCAAGGACGTGTCGCTGTGCTGCTAATGGCGGGTGGACAAGGTAGGTGCGAGGACTATTATATAAAACGCGAGTACATTGAAAAATTCTGAAGATTCAACCACAAAACAGGACGGAATAAAATACATAGAACACATAATACCAGTTCCCAAAATCGTTTTAACTTTTGGCGTAGACTAAGCCGGTCCTGGACATTCCAAATATTACCACCTTACAAATATTTCACTTCGCCCAACAGTCTTTCTGTTTCTGAGATATCTGGCTAAAACCCAAAATTAAAGTTACTATTTATATCCTACCATAGGAACCAGCTAGACAAGTTTGCCTAACTTATTCAAGTCAAATTTTTAGGCATATATTTTTTTGCTGGCTTATTGATCTTTAAAGTTTATGAATGTATTATGAAAAGAATGTTTTCGACTGTGAATTGCGATACTATTTTATAATTCCTCAATCGCTACCATCCTGCATGCAACACTCGACTTTGCTAAGACAACAACTTCACCATGCATTGTTTGTGTGAGCGTGTTACTTTTATTATAAAAGCTCATTAACTTGATATACAGCTTGATGTGTACAACTAATACTACTCCATCGCGCACACTCATACAATTACTCACTCAATCAGCCTTAACTGGTGCAGCTGCTGCACTGTGGTTGTAACTCGAAGTGTATTTCCGTGTTCAAGACAAAAAATAACGAAAGACACGCCCAGCCAGAAAGCTAAGTCTATAGAATTGAATTTGAGTCAGAAGAAGGTATCTCCGACACCATAGAGTCGGTCTATTGTGGAATTATAATAGGTGGAACGCATAACTTGGCTGCACCTTCTACTGCCCACACAAACCAAGAAAAAAGGTGACTTTACAGTTTTATCGTTGATTAATATAATTGGAGTTAATATAGATTGAAATTCAATCTCAATAATCAAAATATAAGACTCTATATTGATAGGAAAGAAATGAAAGCAATGCTCTCTAATATAGTTTTTGTTGACTTGGTCTCCTTTGTTTACTTAATTTGAGACTCTGGCGTAGATATTGCGTTGCTCTTTCATTTTTTGTAGCTTTGACTCCTTATTTAAGTTGGAAATTTAGATATAGAACAATACATCAGCATTGATATTTCTTTAACAGTTTCACGATTATGGTTAGTCAACTCACGTATTGGCCCTTATAGAATGAGCAGTGCAGTCAGAACTCTTTTAATTTAAATTAGTATTTCTAGCACGTTTAACTTGAAAATAAAACGTAGCCAAAATAAGCCCATTTTCAAACCTATTCACACCGAAAGAACTTAACGAATAGAGGTCAACAGGTTATTACCGAAGTCTTTACTATTTTATTACTCATGCTGGAAGAAGTATTGACTTAAAATGCATTAGTTAAGGGATAATTGTCCCGAGGTGTCCCGTGGAGTTTTTTATTTATTTATTTTTTTTTTCTTGAAAGTTTGAAGTCAAAAATACAATTTTTGATTAAAACAAAAAGTTTAATTTTTAAATAAAAAATTAAGATTTTTTAAAACCTCGAATATGATACCTGGAGAAGTAGTTGCAGAAGCTGTGTTCCAAATTTCAGAACGATTAGTCAAGTCAAGAGAGGGTTTTAATGCCCGCAAAAGATAAGTAAATGGTCGTATATACACTCGTCATGCATTTTACCAGTAACCACTAAATCACTAAATTCTATTTGTATTATTCACTTACCGGAGGGACTATATATATATTTAACTTGCATATAT
>VNJO01003964.1:0-10105 GCA_008042535.1 Drosophila tani | reverse complement strand
TGTCACTCCACCAAAACACAGGCTTGTGATGCCCCCGAAAAGCTCCCCTACGCCGCATGCTCCGGTCGCAGGCGTGCTCCAGGACTGCAGCCATTCGGTTCGCCGCCGCGTTTGCTCCCTCCTCCGCCTCCACTGTCATGCCACCCAGCGCATTTTCGAATGCCTGGGTACACAAGGAGTCCGGTCTGTACGCCTTAGCGGGTCTCGTGGCTGGGAGCGGCTCTCTCGCAGGCTCGCCTACCGTGCACAGGATCGCTTCGTGGTCGCTCCCTGTGTACACGTCGCTGACTCTCCATCTGGCATTCTGGGAAGTTGAGCTGCTTGCGAACGTGAGGTCGATGATCGACGCTGCTCCTGCTCTGACAAACGTGTGCCGCGCTCCGTCGTTCAGGAGCACGACGTCTGTCGAGGCGAATGCCTCCAGCACCACCCTACCTCGAGCATTTGTCGAGGATGAGCCCCACTCCTGGGCCCACGCGTTGAAATCGCCTCCGACGACGACGTTGGCTCTTCCCCGCAGGTCGCAGCAAAGACCGTCCAGAATCCTGCCGAATGCCTCCAGCGGTAGACTCGGCGCCAGGTAGCAGCTGTATAGCCAGAAGCCGCTAACCTCAGCCCTGACGAATCCATCGGCTGCCAGGATGCTGGACATCCTCCGATTCCTGTCGCCGCACAGCCACAAGGCCACCTTGCCAGTGCGGTCCTTGGCCCACTCCCCCCTTCGCTCACCCTATATGGCTCGCTAAGGATGGCAACATCCGCTGCTACCTCCCGGACTGTCTGCAGCAGTAAGTCCTGCGCAGCTCTACAGTGATTCAGGTTCAACTGAATCAACTGCATGCTGGTCGCGGTTTCCCGGGCCCGCTGGTTGTGGCTGAACAGGATCTACTTCCTGCCTGATGCCTGGTCTCCTTCATGCCTGCCGCAGAGCAGATGAAGCATGAAGGCTCCCTGGTGCACTTGGCGGCCTTGTGCCCCTGTCCACCACACCTTATGCAGCAGTCGCTCCTATCGACTGGGCTCTTGCAGTTCGCTGCAATGTGCCCGGTCTCCAAGCATCTGAAGCACCTTGAGGGGCCTGCTCTTTCCCGGATCCTACAGATGGTCCATCCGCTCCGCACCTCGCCTCGATGGAGGACGGCTTTCCCCAGGGAGAAGGGCAAGCTGACCACTGCCGTCTGCGACTCCGCGTAGCCTCGACGCAGACTCCGAACTCTGATGCGCTCCGCATCGATGCCATATTGGCTCGCTATAGCAGCGCAGATTTCCTGCGTTGTTGTGATGGAGTCGATGTCCCGTATCTCCAATACTAGCAGCTTCGTCTCGTCCGACATGGCTCGCACTGACACTGCGTCGCCAACTACCTTCGCAATGCTCTCCTTCATGGCCTCAGCGCTTTCTGGGCTGCCTTTGGCCACCTCGTGCAGGAGGTTGCCGTTTACGGTACGGCGCACCTTGGCAACACAGCTTCCCAGGTCCGACAATTGTTTGTCCTCCCTTCGAGTCACCATGGCTAGTACCTCGCTGTACGATTTCCCGCTAGCCTGTACAACGACCGCATCGGGTCTTGCGCGACGCGTAGCCCTTGGCTTTTTCTTCACCACCTCCCAACTGGCAACCGGAATTGCGGGGATCACGGTCTTCGCGGTCTTCCTGGCGTCAGCGTGCGTCTCTTGGGAGCTCTTGGGAGCTTTGGCCCTTTTTTGCTGCGTTGGGCGCGTAGATGGTGGGGCCAGCTGAGTTGCTGATCCTCCAACTACCGTTGGCTGGCTTACCCTTCGCCATGGCTCCGTTTGCGCTGCAGCCTCTTTTCTCCGGACAAGCGTTGTCTGCTGCTCCTTGTCAGCGCTTTGCATGCTACGAGAGCATTTCGTGCACACTGTTGTAGCGGCCTGGCCATCCTCCCCTATGCTGTCGTCCTTGCCGCCCTCTTTGTGCGCCTCGAGGATGCTCGTGTGAAGCGCCTTCATGCGCACGAACGTCTCCCTCGTGGCGACAGTTATGTGGCGCGCCGACTTGTCCATCATCTTAGTGGACATCTCCTGCAAGAGCTTCCCCAGCTCCAAAAGATCCTGAATGCAGGTTGCCTCATGGGAGGCCTTGCTCCTTTTGGCCGGCGTTAACCTCTGTGAGCCTGCTGGGCTCGCAGGATCTCGCGTCCTCTTTGGGGTTTCCCTAACCTCGGGGTCTGCGTTCGGCCTTCTTCTAGGGTTGAAGAGGGTGCTGGCGAGTGGGCGAGCTTGCTGCCCCTCCTAAATGCCGCTGCAACACCATCGGTCCCTTCTTCTCTCGGTTGGCGGGGCGATCTAGCCCGCCGGAACAGTGCCCTGGTACGTACCTCTGTCCCTGAGTGTCTCACACTAAAACACAGTGCACTTATAGGTCGCGACCGTAGCTACACTGGCTTAAATCGGGTAAACTTTCGGAGCGCGGAGAAAACACAACCTGTCGCTGTGAGTATCACACCTTCTTCGAACGGCTGAGTGTGGGATTGCTTGAGCGCTCCGTTGGAACATGATCGTGGTGGATTGATCCCTCGCACGCGCACCCTTTCATGTGGCGGTGTAAACTATTAAATGGGGGGAGGTTGAGTGTCCTTCGACGGGACAAGATCGTACAGGATCAATTTGCATGCACCCTTTTCAAGTGGCTCCTCGATCCCTCCACTTATCCCTTCAGAGCTAACCCTAATAAATTGCAGTTATATTACTAAAATCCTGGAAAATTGACAGCTGACCCTAATTAAATGCATTTATATTACTTAAGTCCTTTTAAAATTGACAGTTGACCCTAATTAATTGCATTTTTATTACTAAAATCCTTTAAAAATTTGACAGGTGACCCCAATTAATCTAATTTATGACCCCACTTAGCGACATCAAAAGTTCCGAAAACCCGGTACTACTGCGGTTATCTCACAATCTGTCACCCTCGACTGTAACTTTCCTAATTTTTCCTTCCCATGCCCTTTGCTTTACTAAAGTTGAACCGCCGTTCCGAAAATACCGAACTGTTCATAAAAATAGAACTACGGGGTTGAAAACCGAACACCAAACACAACGAAGTCCATAACCGAAAAAATGCACCTCGGCCTATTGCCATATGGGAACGAGGACGTCAACCGGTGCCGCTAAAAACAAGGGAAACACGGAGTCGGGTTCCCTACAAATGCTGTAACTGTTTCTTAAGCACAGAGCCACAATGGCACACTGAGTAAGTAGGGAGTCGAGGATTCATGCTCTTGAGCTGCTGGGTGCCACGTATGTGAACAGGAAGCGGGATATGGCAGCGGCACTGAAGTTGTGGCGCCGAGCACTCGAGGCGAAGCCGCCGCTGGTGAAGACGGTGTAGGAGGCAGTGCCAGCGTACGCGACAATGTTTCTTTTGTAAAAAAGAAAAAAATACATTTTTTTAAAGAAAATAAAAAAAAATTAGCACCGAGAGTGTGATTGGAACCACTAACTTAGAGTTTCTTAAGCGTACGCTCTATGCTCATAGCCAACCGCGGTCTCTAGGACAGGATGGCAAAATCTGGAGTAAGAGTGAACTTGAAAAAACTTCCCAATTATGTATTTGAGTACTAGACTTTCGTGTTTGGTTTGCCTCCGAGGTCCAGTTGGTTGGTCGGCCGGTGTATGAGTTCTATAAGACCCCCGTTCGATTCTAGGTAGTGGAGTTGGTTACTTAATGTGAATATTCATTTAATATGATTTCTTTACTGCTTATATGATTAAGTAAAAAATTGTAACCCTATAAATACAAATTATAATAAATTATCTTTCACAAGGAATTGTTGAACTGTAACAAAAACTTATTAAAATAATGTTAAGAATTAAGAAATTTAATCTTAACTGGGGAATGTTGAATCTATTCATGTATAAACTAATACTCTTTTTGTAAATGCAATATTTCGTATGGTCAATATACTATTAAATAGAAAAAAAAAACTATTTTTCCTATGTCATTTATTAATTTAAGGTAACCTAACTATTTGAGGTTTACTATTTTTCTTAGGCTGGCGCGTTTTTAACAACAAAAAAAGGTTGATTTTAAATAGTTTTTTTTTGTTTTGTGTGAAATAAATTAAAATGTTTACAACATATAACCAATTCGCTACTTAATCATGCCCAATATTTTAATAATCAAAGAACAGAATGGTTATGAAATGTTGTGAAAGCATTCCTAAAATAAATTCAAAATATTCACAATTCGATACCTAATCATACCTGTTTTTTTTAAATTTAAATAAAAAAATGTTCATGAAATGAGACCCTTTCATTCGAAAATCAACCACAATATGTTTATTCATTTTATAAACGAACCGTTCTTGATTCACGAAAATCCGGGGTCGATCGATTTTTGACCCCGAATGTTCTTGATTTTTTACCGTTTCGACCGGTTTTTTCTGGTGTGACAATCGCGACGAGTTTCGAAATATAGAGCATAGCCTAGAGGTCTAAGTGCTGGGCAAACATTTTTTAAGCAAGAAAGGTCTGAGTTCAAATCGCGCAAAATCCAAGGAACTTTTTTTATATTATAATTTTGTCCAGAAGCTTGCAACGCAGTGATGGAAGGATCTCAGAACTCTCTCAGTCTCTCAGCTTATGAGCTATCTTGATGAAACTTTGCAGATAGTCTTCTTTCTATTGCAGTTAGTATACATATATGTAAGGTCGATGACAGAATCCAACACTGACTTTGTTAAACGTCTGCTGGGAGCCCTCGTAAAGCAGAACGATGTTCAGGATAGCAATGAATCTTTTGAATATAATTGACACGTTGGACGAGAGAACAAAGACGGCGTCCGTGGAACGACCGATATCGCTGTGCTCAGTTCTTTCCCTTTGGACACCACGTTCATAGAGTGATAGACTCGGATTTGTGACACCTTGATCCTTTTTGGCTGCTTACTAGCACGGCTTCGGTTTCTCGAGGGGCTAAGTGCAGTCCCATGCTGGTCAGCATTGAGCTGATCAGATCCACTTCTGTTAAAAGTGTCCTCTAAGCTTAGAAGCTCCTTGTCGACGCGACAACCGAAATGTCTTCTGGCAGCGATACCATCATACATCGTGTTCCACAGGTGAGGTGCTATGACCAAACCTTGCAGGGTTTCCAAGTGCAGAACTCTGTTATCGAAGTAGCTCACTATTAACCGTAGCAGTCAAGGGGGACATCAACGTTGGTTAGGGTCGTGTCAAGTGCATGGCAAATGTCCATTGCTCACCTTAATCCTGACACCTTGAAATAAGGCTGGGGCATGCCCAAAACACTTTGCTATTATTACTACTACCGATTCACATGTGCAACAGGCAGCGCATCTATTGGGCAAAACTCCCGTGCGGCGGGAGATCTGTAAGGGTTACCAGCAATATTGTTTTGAAAGAAGAATCTAAGAGGTCCATTCATTACTTTTTTGCACAACGTACAGCTCGCTAAGGATCGGACAATTTTTCTTTTAATAAATGTATTTATACATATATTCGTTGTGTCCGCTGGAGGATAACAATCAATGACTCCACAGGACCCCGTCCTCGGAATTTGGTAATACAAACTTTTTGCAATACAAACTACGAAGCTTATATTTGACAGACACATCAATTGCGCCATATACCAGTACACCGTCAGCTCCAAAACTACCCAACTCTCTATCTTTCCTATATGAATGCTAGGGGCTTATGTAGTAACCTTCCTATATTGTATTCTGATAGACTTTCGTTTCCATCCCACAAAAACCTTGCCAGTCAGATTTACAAACAGATCATAACTATATCATATATAGCATGGTCCGATCCTCTGAGCTGACATGCAAGTCATAAGACGGAATTCGAAAAAATTGTAATTTTGTATATCCTTGCAGAGGGTATTATAATTTTGCCATGATATTTGCAACGCAGGGAAGGAGACATCTCTGACCCCATAAAGTATATATATTATTGATCAGCATCACCAGCCGAGTCTATCTAGCCATGTCCGTCTGTCCGTCTGTCTATCTGTCTGTCTGTCTGTCTGTCCGTCTTTCTGTCTGCCCGTCTGTCGTTTTCTTCTCGAAACTGAGAGACTAGCAGTTTTTGAGCTATTGGGCTGAAATTTTTAGCATAGTCTTATTTCACGCATTATATATTTTGCAACGGACGAAATCGGACTACTATATCCCATAGCTGCCATAAGAATGATGACAAAATTAATGTAAAAAAAAATATAAATTGTCTGTTTTTCAACCTATGTCAATAAATTTCGAGATATAACAGTTTTTTACGGTTCTAAAATTACGGTATTAATTTCATTAAGACTGGGCGATTTATATGAAAATGTAAAATTCTACATTTAAAATGTAAAAAGTTATTTTAATGTTATAGAAATTTACAAAAATCTACATTTTTCAATTTCACTAAAATGGGTCGATATTCAATTATCCAATACCAAACTGCAAGGGTATACAAGCTGCAGCTTACCGAAGTTAGTTTTCTATCGTGTTTATTATTATAACAATTTTGGGTTTTCAAAATTTTTTTGTTATAAATTATTATAATCAGATATTATCTTTAATATTGTAAGTAAAAAAAAAATAGCAAAAGCTAAATTGAGTATTGGAGAAAGAGTAGAGAAAGTCACACACGAAAATTGCGCGCTCCGATAAATTGAAGATTTTCAACGGATACAGCAAAGTACTATAAATATACGTATTAAAAACTATACGAAATAAAAACTTATAAACCTACACTCTTCATATTGAAGATCAAATTCAAAACAATTGTGCAGCTTTTGTTTATAAATTTAACAAAATCTGCAAGAAGACGCCGCCACAAGTAAAACCACAACAACACATAAACAACCGTATTTTGGAAGAAGAGAGAGAGGGAGGAGAACGGTCTTATAACATACACTGCGAGAATAAATCGAGCTCCAAATAATGTCTTCGACAACGCTGGGAATGCAACTGGTCGAACATATGGCTTGTTGCGTCAGCTGTCTACATCAAAAGACTTTTTTACCACAGCAAATCAGGATGCTTATATCAAAAGCCATTCTAATTCCCACTCTTTTTTATGGTGTTGAGATCTTTGGTCACTGCGACACTAGAGATCTAAGCTCTCCTATCGAAACAGGTACCCCGATAAAAAAAACTATCAGGTTGCTGGGCCAGAGCGACGGAGACAGAGCCGACACATTTGCTTCAAATCTTCGAGGCGTTTTCCAGCCGAACCCATCAATACAATCAAATCTGAAATTGTACATTGATTTGGCCAAAAAGTGGTCACTGAGGTCATCTAGGAGCCGTCATCCTACAGACCCATAAGATAATTATCGTGTCTGTCCAAATGGATTAAAAAAAGGCTTTTGTAAAATGAAAAATTGGTTTTCTACAACTCGGGATATAAAGTAAAACTTAAAAAAAATGTAACCGTAGGAACAAATTTAATGAAAATTTACGTGATTTAGGTGTCCAATTTTACAGGAATTTCACATCAACGGGCTTGGAGCAATCATTTTTATGTATTTTGTAAAGTGATGTAAAGAAAGATATGAGTTTAGGACTTCAAATTTCAGCTATACCTAGAAAAATTGTAGAAATTTTTTTGCTTAAATATTAATATATTGTACCTTGTTACATATATAAATATATAAATCACAAAATTATTATTATTACTAAGATAACTCCAAATTATAACGATATCTGTTCACACATGAACAGGAATATATGTATTTACAAATGTATGTACAAATTTATGCAGCTGTGATCTCCCAGTCGGACCTTGTAGAACGGGTTGTTCAACAGAACGCATCAATTCTAGTTCAAAAATGGCCAGAACTATAATATAATGCATATTAGATGTATGCAATAACAAGTGTTCTTTTGTTGGTATATTAGAAGCGAAGAAATGAGCTATAAAATAAATATTATGTGCAACTTTCGTTCCTCTAAGAACTCATAAATATGCGTTATCTTGCAAGTAAAATACCCGAGCGCTTACCGCTTACCGTCGCTTCTCTAAAAACGCATAGATATGCGTTCTATCCGAAACCAGCATTTATTGTTGTTTTTTATTCTCTTTCTCTTTCATATAAGTGCAAACGTCGCTTCTATTAGAACGCATAATTATGCCGTATTTTGGAAACCAACATTTGTTTATTTTTTTTTTGATTATTTCGGAAACCAGCATTTGAAACGAAAATAAGAAAATAAAAAAGGAAAGAAACTCACAAGCAAATAAGAAGAAAAGAGAACGAAAAAACCCGCGCTTGGGTTTTTCGTTTTCTTTTGTTACTTGCTTTAGTTGCATTTAGAAATGTGCTTGACGCAGTTGTGAAATTCATTTTAATAAGTATACAAGGTAAGAAAAACATATCTATTATTACATAGTTAATTCATTTCAGTTTCAGATATATTAACAAAATAAGGTAAGCAATTGCCCAAATAAAATAAATAATATATTACTTTTATTTCAGATCTGGTATGTATACGTAAATATATAAAATATAATATTTATCATTTCAGATTTAATTTATTTATAGGTCATAATATTATAACATTTTTATTTCAGATAATATTTGCGATTGCCGAAGTGTAATATACGTTATTTATATGTTAGGTTATTTATATGTTGCAGCATACAAAAAAAGAACAGTGGTTTCCTTGTTTCATCCCATATTAATTTGAAAGGAAGACCGCACTTATAGAGAATGCATTCTTTACTCGCTGAGAACGCTTAGAACTGTGCTTGTTGGAAGCAACCAGGTCCGACTGGGTTGCTCAAGCGCATGTGCGCATATTTCTAAACATAACACAAATGTGCACTTAAGAAATAGAGACATGTAATCTGAACCCCTGCGTGGAATCTCAGAAGATAAGACAAACAGATGTGCGGTCTCTGCGTAGGTCATAGATAAGAGTAAAATTAGAATCCAATCTTCTATATAAAACGGAGATCGTTTTAAATAAAATCAGTTTCTTACAAAACTCACTTATAAACGTCTTTTTATTTGGGACCGCTTTACAATATCTATTTCAACTCTGCTGATGTACCACGATGTTAAGGTATCAAAAGAGGTCACCGGAGACATGATCCAAAACGTGCTCATAAGTTGAGAGGGCGAAATGCGACCACAATACCATCAGTGACTAAATTTTCTTTAATATTTTCTTAAGCTTTTATATTCCTGAATTCATTTGTTTTCGTTTCAGGTTTCGTTTAAACTAAATTGTCGCTTGCACGCTCAGTTCTAGTCGTTCAGTTCGTTCAGTTGCAGTTCGAATTTGGTGCATCCTACTTATATAAATGTACCTGAAGCTGTTTTAGTCTCTGAGATCGAGGTTTTTATACAGCTAGACGGAAATTACCATGAGTTACTATAGTTCTTCAAGATTTTAGATAAGTATACATTATATTAAAAGATCTCAAGCAGCAGGTCCACGACTTGACCGGGAAATTGGCGGCACCAAACACTCCTGGTGGTTTGGTAGATCAGCTGAAGCAGCAGGTTGGCGACTTGGATGCCAGACTGGCAGCTAAATGTATGGCAGAGGAGGACGTAGCGGTCTCATGTACCTTGCGCTGGCATGGGGTATCGCAAGCTGAGGGAGAAAACCTTAAAACGCTTTTCCACCGGCTCTGTTTTTCACTGAACTTAACTCCGCCTCCACTGGTGAGATTCATCTACAGAGTGCGGCCCCGCCAAACTGGGCAAACACTTGTAGATCCGATCATTCTTATAAAAATGGACCACGTGCGCGAAAAGGCGGCGCTACTACGAGCAATAGGGGCATACCGGCGAACTACAAAAACACAACTGAGTTTACAACTTATTGGTCTGGAGTCGCCAGCACTGATTTACATAAATGAACAGCTGACAAAACACAATTACGAGGTCTTTAAGAGAGCAATGCATCTCAAAAAGCACAAGCGCATCACAGCTGTCTTCACTCGCCGCGGAGATGTCTTTGTCAAGCTGATCGACGGAGTGGAAGCTCACTGCGTGCAGAGCTTGCACGAGCTTTCTGAGCTGAGCAATGATGTGGGAGGCCCGGCGAGAAATAGCTCATTTCGAGATTAATCTTGAACTAAGATCCATAGTTTTAGTATTTCTTAGATTAAAATTCATTGTA
>VNJO01003961.1:0-28017 GCA_008042535.1 Drosophila tani | reverse complement strand
TGATGTTATTGTGTGCTTTCGAATTTTTCGCTCGAGGAGATCCCACAAATGCTCAATTGGGTTGAGATCAGGACTTTGGGGAGGTGTTCGCAGCTGATTTTTGACATTATACAGCAGCCAAAGCTTAGTATTCTGCGCCGTATGCTTGGGGTCGTTGTCTTGCTGGAACAAAAAATCATGTTCCAGCCCCAATTTTTCAGCACTTTGTTTTAAATTATTTTTCAAAATGTTTATATAAGCACCCTGATCCATAATTGACTCGATAAATGTCAAGTTTCCCACGCCGCTTGCTGCCATACACCCCCACACCATTATTCCGCTTCCTCCATGCTTTACAGTACCAACTAAGTTTTCCTTTTTAAATGCTTCTCCGGTTTTCCTCCACACCAAAACTTTGCCCTTTATTCCAAATACACAGAATTTGCTTTCGTCGGAAAATATAACTCGATTCCAGAAGTCAGGGAGCTTGGAAATGTACTCATTAGCAAAAGTTAAGCGCTTTTGCCTATTGACTTCTGAGATCATAGGTTTCTTCCGAGCGACTCTGCTATGGTAGTCAGCTTTTTTAATGGCACGGCGAACAGTATCATCGGAAACTGTTTTGGAAAAACTTTCCTCAATCTGGAGCTGTGCCTGATGAGCTGTTGTCCGAGGATTAAGCTGAATAGACTTAATAATAGCCTTCTGCTCGCGGTTCGTTAGCAATGGTGGACGGCCAGATCGGGGCTTTGACAAGATACTGCCAGTCGAGTTGTAATTATTTATAACTTTTTGGATGGAGGAGTGGGCTCTGCCAACTAGAGAACCAATTTCTCTATAAGATTTTCCCTCTAAAAATAATTTCACAATGATTTTTCGCTCCTCAACGGAAATTTCTTTGCCTTTTTGTTCCATGTTGTAATACTCCGAACTGTGAGGCCAAACTCTAATTTCAACTGCGCAATATCAATGCAAAGAGAACGTAAAGAAGATCGACAAACCTAAACTTAACGGTAATCGCTCTATTTTGCATTCCACGCCGTTTCAAACAGCTGTACGCAGACTTTTGCGTGTACATATTTTCGTAGTATTAAGTTTAAAATTAAAAATAAAATATAAGACATTGCTGCCTAATTTAAAAAAAAATACGTCATTGAAGACAATAAACCAAAGTTATGTTTAAAAAAAAAATGGGGTCAATAAATGAATAAATGGCCGAACTATTCGTGTTAAAAGTTAAAATTTGAATTTTTTTTTGGGTGTACGCAGAGATATGCGGGTGAGTGTATATCCATAAGAATAGATAAAACAAGTTAACTCTTTCCGAGCTTTAAAGAAAAGTTAAAGAATAAAGAGCAGATCTTAATTAGAGAAAATGCTTGATTTCAGTATCCAAAGTAGTTAAAAAGTTCAAATGACTGACAAATGTTATGGACCATTATCTCTTTGGAAGAGAATAAATGCTGCATTTTTATATGGCACACGAGAGTGGCGCTTTCGCTTCTTAACTTGTCGATTGTGTGTCAAGTTCATAATGCGGCGATTGGCTGGCTATCAAAAGTCAAATAACGAAATACCTAGGGTGTAAGCATATTTCTCAGGCAGTGCTCGGCACAAATGCTATTTATTCAACTCACATACATAAATCGAAACGGCAGAGAAAGAGAGATATATGTACATATATATTTTTCCACATTTGTTTGCATATTCAAGCTCTGTCCTTTGTTGCTGTCTTGTCAGTTGGTTGTATTTATCTCGAATATAACATTTTATTATTTATTTGCCCTATTGGCAGCAAAGAGAAGTGAGGAAACAGTCAGGCATTGTTAGACTTACGGAGGGCAAGTGAGTTCCACAGAGTCAAATACAAGAATTGAGCGAAAATAAAATGCTCGTCATACATACCTGCAAATAAACAGAATGAGAGGAATGTTAAGTAAATAATATTTAATTGCTGGGCAAATGTTTGCAGAGCAAAAAGAGGTTTTCCTAATTTAATTGCAAATAAGCGAAAGTCAACCGGTTTGTGTTTATCTAGTTTGTTTGATTTGAATTATTCAAGGGGAAAGGAGAAATTGACAAGGACTGGATCAGAGATGGGGGAGAGAATTTCCCAGATTTAAGGACTGAATATCTGCTCAAAATTAAATAGCTTGTTAAATTTAATTGAAATAAAAGGAAATAAAATAAAATAATATAAGACGCCAAACTTTATGATATATGTCTCTCTTTACCCTTTATAAATGTTGACTAAATATGGAGCTTTCGATTAACGTAATAACTCTTTTATTATACAAGAATATTTCCAACACCCTTTCAAGCTACAAAAACATTAACAAGGCCCTCAGACATAGTAATAATCACGTCATTAGCTTCAATCCCCATTTCATAGCCCTCTTTTAATTATAGTTTTGCTGCGCGCACACATTTTCCCATTTCGCCACTTTGTTCCATTGAAAGTAATGCAGCACTAATCCCAAAAACCAATCAACTTCGCTGAAATTGGCCAAATTTAGAGGCCAACAAACCGAGTGCGTCCAAAGCGATGGCAACTAATCAGCAGCAGCAGCGGCAATTCCAGCTGCATTAACTGCAGTTGCCATTTTCCCATTGAATCGGATGGGCGATTGCGAGGTGTTTCCAAACGGTAAAATCAATTAAAAAGGGGGCAAGCTGGGAAATTGGAGCGCCGCCGCGTGGCAAGCAGAGAGCATGTCAAATGCAATTGCAATTCCAATTGCCATTGCCATTGCAGCCAGCGACAACAGCAACACGTGCCGGTAGCAACAGTGGAAGCAACAGCAATAGCAACAACAATATTGGTAACAATTCCTATTAAGATCTAGTCTGGTTAGCGACAGTTAGCGACAGCATCATAAAAAAGTTGCAGCAACATTCGCAACGACAATTAGCGGCACATGTTGCTAATGTTGCCATTATGGTTGCTCTTGTGTGTTGTCCATTTCTACACAGGAAATAAAATATATGTGTTGCAGCAGGAAATCTCCACAAATTCTAAGGAAGTAGATTTATACCTTGCAACTTTGCAATTTATGACATGTTTATTATTAATTATTCTTACTAAGCAAGCAAACCAACAACGTTTAACTAAAGTATACAATTTCACACTTGAATAAATCCTAAAAGTCCATTAAATGTTTTTATTTGTGTGTGTTTGACCGACGCACATCCATAGTTATTACCCAAGATGCAAGAAAATTCCACAGCAGATCCTGCTGCGCCAACAACAAAGCCGATAAATAGCAACAACTTTTACCCCACAGAAATATATATTTAATCTGGCTGAAACCACTTGAAAATAAACCCCAAGGAGCGACTTAGGCTGTCAACATTTAATTCTTAATGGCGCTTAAAGTGTTTTTTCATGGTCTAATAAAGTTTGGCCATAAATGCTCTCGCAACCCGTTTTGCTCGGGATAATCCTTGCGGCTCAAGGCCTGGTCAAAGTTTCTTCAAAATCAATTAATTAAGATGTTCTCAGGGGATTTGCAGAATTTTAAAACCAAATGCGATCAAGATAATGAATATGAGAGACCGCAGCAAGCTAAACAATTTAGTTAAAGACAAAGCGAAGCAAGGCCACCATCTAATTAAGGCGGCAACACCTCTGACAACCAACCTTGCTCCAATTTTCACACATACACACACCTGGCAGTTGTGTGATGATGTTGATGATGATGATGGAAATGCGGGCCCAGATAAATGAAAAGCCGGGACAAAAAGGTGCAAAAGCCAGTTTAGCCCGAGTGTAGTTTAGTGTAGTTCAGTTTGCCAGGGCCCAGGCTGCGTTACGCTCTACTAATTTCTAGTTTAATTATTTTCCATTTTCACAAAGTAACTACGCGACAGCGACAGCGAGTGTGCAATTCAAGTGCAGCGGGGAATCGGGAATGGAGCGTTACGAGCATGGAATGCTCGCCCACTCTCTCATCGCAAATTGCATGAAATTACTAATTACGCGCTAAAAATAATGATAACCTGCCATGCAGTATGCTGAAAATAACTTTTAATTGAGCTTTTGATAACGGCGGAGAGTGACGCATCGGTCAGGGGGGTTAAATTAATAAAATAACATGGCTGTATAAATGTGAAAATGTGTCTTGAATACCGAAATTAATAATTTTTTGAATTATGTGTCAGAAATAATATAAAACAAAAAACAAAGCCTTTCTGGTTAGCCTTAAATCGGTTCAGAGATCATTTATATGACATTATTAGTTACAAACACACAATTTCGCAGCCAAAACGATTATAGTTGAATACAACCTGTGAGGAACCCACAATAAAAGCCCCATGAAAATTCCATTATTAAAACGGTTTTGCACTTGGAAAAATATATTTCACTTATATATTTGAACAATTATAATATTTAATGGCTTAAAATCTGTTATTTCTTGTATTCGTCATTTAATATTCAATAATTGAATAATGCTCTTTACTTTTCTTATTTTTTTAGGAATTATTTCGAACCATCTAAAGTCCCGTATCCTGTCATAAGTATTTCCCCTCAGTGTGTTATTCCGAATTGCGTGCGACCACAAACAATACGGGAATTAATCACACCTGGGACACTAAAATGTCATCCATGTCAACAATGCTGCGATGCGGGTCGGACGTCTGGCCCTGGCTGGATTTCTAGTGCGTGTTTGCGTCTGTTTTCGAAATAGCGCCGAGAATCGCAGAATGGGGATTGAGAGAGTGTGCCCTTGCACCTAGAAGCTTAATATTGTTTTCAACAGCCGCTTATTAGATTTCCCCAGCAGATTTTCCCTCCGACAGCCAGTCCCCCAACAACATCGCACCGTATTATTCCACAGCTCGCAGGTTGTGACAAAGTGCGTTGTCTGAGTTTTCTCCGTTCGTTGCCGTTCGGGGTGTCGTGGGTAAATCGCAATGTTTATTGTCAACAGCCAAAGGTGCCTCAAGTGGCACTTTCCAACTGTGGGGCCAGGCGTACGTAGAGGGGCATCCGGTGGAGGAGCAGTGTCTGTCTGTGCGTGTTCCTTGAGCCTACGGGCCTGCCAAGCTCTTCAAAATTGTACGTGCTAGGCGCCATCTTCGAGTTGCCATAGCGGAGATATACAGTAAATGCTCAAAATAGGAGAAATAATATCCCAAACTAATAAGGTATTAGAATAAGCAATAATATTATTAAACTAGCTGTAATTGTGTACATTTGCGTTGATTGGCAATATTTTATGGGATTATCTTTAGGGCACCTATAGTACATGGCTTACAAGGCTAAAGGAAAGCTTCTGGTTCTTACTCACATATTATTATTTAAATATTTCTGAGTAACAATATTAAAGGGTTTTAAAACAATTTTCTTTACCATCTCTTTCTTCAACATATTACTGTACTTCCGCCAGGGCTTCGAGGAGTATACTTCATTTTATTTTCAAGACTTTCCAACAGCTTGGCGGCAGGGGGCTTTCCTTTATACTTTACACTTGTCTGGACATTTGATTAATGATCCTTACGTGGTCGGCTTGGTGTGTTGTTTGTAGCCACTTGAAGTTTTCCCTTGGCCATTATGATTGTATTGTCATTCGTAGAGTTTTCATATACACTCCTCCTACTCCTGCTGCTGCTTTTCACCTCTAATTATGTTCTGCCCCTGCATACATTTAATCCTGGCTATTTCGCCTTGAAGGGGTTGGCTGCTCGTACAGGAACCATGTCTCGAGTGATTTCTGAGTGTTTTCCTGTCACGCCAACTTGTATGTTATTTTATGTGTCTGGCCCTCCGCCCACTCTCATATTTTTCCCTGTTTACTCTTAGTCATTGTTTGCAGCTAAATGAATTTTCCTGCCTTTTTTCTGTTTTTTTTTTTTTGCACTCATTTGTGTTGTGCTGGCGGCGTTATCTTATCTATCGATAAAGGTAAACAGACGCATACACATGTACACAATTTTGTTAATTATTTAACACAATTTGTGTACGATTGCCAGGTAATTAGCTTATTATGTTCCATCAATATGGGATTGTAAGTTTAATTGATGGTTCCATTAGCGAACCTATGAAAGTATTGGGTTTCACTTTTAATGAGTTTTTCGCATCAATCACCCGTACACATTTTGTGATTTTTATAGAACGGAAGTGGCCACTTGATAAGGCTTACGCACTTTTCAATAAATATAGTTAAGGGGTTAATTAAGAGAGTTTTGTCATTTTTTTGTAGGGTGAAATTAAATTCTTAGCTTCGTAAACGTTATTTAAGTAACGTTCCTAAGTGAAACCTTAAAATTCTCACCACATCACTCTAGATAAAAAACTTAAGACCCCCTTATCATATGACATAATAAAATAAAAAGTATAAACCCAAAAGGAATAACCCAAAAAAGCTGAACAAATAAAACCGTGGCGCCCTGACAGCCCCAAATTATAAAGAAACAAGTAAACAAGGGGCACAAACAACGTTAAATAAATATACATAAATCTCATCAAAGAAGGAAAAACTTGAATAAAATTTATTCAACGTTTTTGTTGATGAAAAGAAATCAATTTATGATAAATTTTATTGGTCAAACGCGTTCAACCAAAATAATGTCAAGGTTTACGAGTCGATGGAAAAGGGGGCTCTTACTCAGCTCCATCATTCGGTGCTTATCTCTGGGCCTCTCATATTTATACAGTTTGTATTTGGCTTTTGATAAGCAGCGATGGCATTTAATTGCGTTTCGGGCCTGCGCCAGCGGTTGGCGACCAAAACAAATGCATAATTATTATGAATGGCAGAGGAAAATGAGTTTTAGATAAGTTCGTGTGCTCCGTGGGTTGTTTACCTATTTCGCTGTTTGCACTCTGTGGCATTTACATGACGCCGCACACCAGAATTTCGTAATAAATCATAAATAAGTAAATGGAAGACCGACTAGACTGCAATTGCACCTGATCTGTTCACTGAAGCGGTCAGCTGGAAGAAAGTACATTTCGTTAAAAGCTCTAAAAAGTCACTCTTTTGCCCCACAATCAAAGGAAAGTTCACAGCGGAATTAGAGCTGGGGCGGGGAGTGAAATTATATTTAATCTTGTTAAGAGACCAGAAATGTGACCAAAATATGGCATTAAAAAGCTAAGTGCTCAGAGGTGTGGTTAAATTTATTTTAAAAGGAGATTTTACTTTGTGTTTCGTAGAGAAAATAAATGCCAGACAGAACTATTAATTACCAACTAACTAAATGCAAGCCCTAAACTTCAGTTTTCAGCCATTAAGCTTCTGGGATATCTTGAAACTAGCTTCAATCTTACAGAGCGTATCAGAAAGTTGGCACTTTATAAGGCCATTTCGCTTGCCACCATTGGATTTTCATGTTAAACTCCGATAAGAAATCCCAATGTTCTCGTAAAAACTTTTGCTGAAATAAATGCGAAGGGACGAAGAGAGAATAAAGGAAGTAAACGGGGGAAATGCCGCTCATTAAGCACGTCAAAAGCCAATTTGTTGTCACATTTTGACGAGCATAAAAGAGGAGAGCAAAATAAAACCGAACAAAACAGAGGAAAGCGAAACCAAAAACCAAATCACAGCCAGTGGAGGACACGCAATTTCAAAGATTAAATGCAGCACATTACGATGAGTGGCGGGAAAAAAAGCAGACAAAGTACGAGATTTCTTTTGACGATTTTTTTTTTGTTAAGGATATCCTTTCGCCTTTTTCTTGCTTATTTTTTTACATGTGCTGACCAGTTCATCTTTCTACAGTAACACAAAAATAACATGAGCTTCAGCACAATTTTTTTTCTTGGTTTTTTTCTTAGCTTGACAACAAAAATACCGAAAGAAAAACTTTCAACATAATAATAAAAATTTCATGCCTGTGAGTCCCTTGAATCTCCCCCCAATTCCAACTCAGTCTTCTTTTATTTTCTTCCAACTCCAACGTCTTGAACCTCTTAACATTTCCAGACGTCTGTTTTGGGGGTTGTGTGGGCGGTTAGGTGGAATATACAATATTAAAGCTGCTTAAAATCATGATTACATTACATACTTGGCTGCCAATATAAGTGTATGTATTCCATATAGATATACGCTGCATATAAAACGTGCTGCGACCATAACAATGGCGACACACAAAACACACACGCACAACAATAACATCAACTATGTGCCATATGATGTGCAAAATGTTGCCAAAAAATGCCAAAACAAAATTAAGTAGGAATGAGCAAGTAAATAAAATTTAATTGAGCACTCGAACCTCGAGTACCCATTAAGTAAGGCTTGAAAAACAAGGATGTTTAGGGGGAATATATTTGTTTTAAAAGAAGAATTCTTTTTAAAGTGCCTGTTGTAGAAACTTACTGTTTGTTAATCATTTAATACTCATTGGTAAAAACCTAGTAAATAGTAACTAGAAAATAGTAACTAAAAAATACTAACTAGTAACTAGTTAACAGTACCCAGTAAATAGTAACAAGTTAATAGTATCAAGTAAATAGTAACAAGTAAATAGTAACAAGTAAATAGTAACAAGTAAATAGTAACAAGTAAATAGTAACTAAAACAGAAATTAGTTGGTAAATTACCAACTCTTTTTAACGATTTCTCGCTCACTTAAAGATCTATGCTTACTCAGAAAATATCATATCCTCTTTAGGAGGTATCAGTATCGCTTATAGCAAACTCGGCTATGAAAATGGATTTTGACTTGGTCATGGCTGCTGACAGTTTGCTGCTCCTCTCTTTTTTCAGCCGTTGTTATCATACGACCAAATAAATGAGTTTCGGGCCACAACGGCAAAAGCCCCAATAGAAACCCGCTAAAAGACTAGCAGCGGCCCAACGAAGAAGAGTAAATCTTGGCCTTTATTGGTTTAATATTCGCCGGAGTTGGTTTCGCCAGTCGGGGCCGCCGTTCTCTATGTCATCAAAGATATACTACTTAGGGAATCCATTCATATTTATGTGTGTGCTCGCAAACATATATGAGAGAGTGTACATACTTATATACTTGTTAGGCGCTTGTTAGCCCAACTTTCTGCGGTCCGCTTAAGTTTGCTGATGTTTCGGGGACTGTTATCGCATTTATTATGCCAATTTTGGCAGAGTTCCATCGATATTTTTGTGTGTGTATATAAGAAAGTTAAATTGCGTAGAAATTCAAGTCGCGTCGGGTAACCCTCTTTCTTACTTCACCCCCTCCACAATATTGTCCCTTTCCATAGTTTATTTATTTTATGATGTGCATGTTGTTGATTTTTATTTTATTAGGCCTTCTTGTGTCATCTGTCCCTTTTCTGGTTGGGCTTTTGGCTGCGGGATGTGCGGTTTTGTTATTCTAACCGAATTGTGGTCAATGAATTTCCTTGGGTTTGCTCCTTCTCCAAATTAGATTATTTTGTTCATATTATTTGCCTTTAATTAGTGGTCAAAAACTTTTGAAAAGAATCGCCTGAAGAATATAAATGTGAATCAATATTTTGACTAATTGTAACATTTCCAATTTTAATGAAATTAATATCAAATATTAGCTAGCTATGAGAAGTCAATTTCAGTTTAAGCCAACTACTTATTTACGTTTATTAAAACTTCCATATATGTATAATTAATTTTTGGATTCAATAGTTTTCCCTTTAAATTCCTATAAGTAATAAAAACAATACCTTTCCTTAATATTTAAGAGTATCTTTGACCCGGCTCACGGTTTGCTACCCAACAAAAAATTGTTAATTTTCGCAGCTATCCCTTAGTCCCCTCAAAGGATTTTCGGGATTTTCCATCTCCCCCTTTTTTATGGGTTTTAGACTTGGAAATTAATTCTGGTTTCGTTTTGCCTTGATTTTGTGATTCTTTATGGGGCCATCCCCAAAAACACGAAAAAGAAGGAAATATGTTTTGGGTTTCGGCGTGTTTTATGTGCGAAATTAATTTGGCCAAGGATTTTCCTCTGGGTTAGTTTGGGATCGCATAGAAAATGAGTCCCGGCTATGGGCGAGGAATTTTAATTTAGTTTAGCTCGCTTAACTCTTGGGTCTGTCATTGACTTTATTGCGGAGTTTCCAGAACCTCTGCATTCTGTGTGTGTGGTATTCGCATCTTCATTTTTTTTTCTGTTGTCATCTCATCAGAGTCGCATAATTAGCTTGATTTTTGCTATACCTCCGATGGAAGCAACTATGCATGTAATTTACCAGGGTAAGCAAATCAAGACCCTGCTGCCTGTGTGCCCCTCGAACACAAAAGCAATTAAGACAGTCTGCGATGAAAGCGGCTAATCAAACACTGAGGGACGGAGAGAGGATGCACGAGGAGAAAAAAATATTTTTACATTTTATAAGATCGGGTGAATTTTTTATTATGGGTTAAAAGGGTATAGAATTCTTTATTTCAGCACTATTGTTCCTGATGATAAAAACTTTGTTGTCATTAAATTGCAAAGTTGATATTAAATATTATTCATGTAAGATCCAGCCAATTTCTTACTGTGTAGAATGTGAAAGACATGAGAAACGATTATTCGAAGTGTGCTTCTTTAGTGGAAAATTCTCTCGCCCTTCTGAACTCCGGCCACACTCACACACACACACTCCCGGAAAATTTTTGCAATGGGCACACGCAAAATCCTTAATTACATCCGTTTTCTGTCTGCGCGTGTATCCGGCGGAGGCCGAGGATTTCGCGGGGCTTACGGGCTTCGGGGTCACCCAATATGAACATAGACCATAGTTCCTCACTCACTCGTGGAAAAACCACAGGGAAAAACACGTGGCTAAGTGAACCGCAAGGCACTGGCAACTTCTGTAGTCACGTTGTGATGTGGGCTACTCCAGTCGTGTTCCCTCATCAGTGGAGAAGAGACCAGAGCAGACCAGGGACTGTGAGCACCCTCTTCATCGGAACGAACAATTGCTTTCGGTTGTCAACCAGCTGTCCACAGTTTTTCCCCGCTTTTCTTCTTTTTTTCCGCACTTTTCGCACGTATTGTCCGAGTCCAAAACCGAAAGGACATCGGACATCGGACAATCCCACCCTCAGCACTCTCTATATTTGAGGTAACTCCCCCGTTTTTGTCACCTTACCTCCGGTCATCTGTTCCATTTCGTGTATCCTATTTCCTAAGGGTGGATCTCCCTGTATTCGAAATACTCCCCACTGACTTCATACGATTAAACTGCTTAATTTGCTTCGACTCGTCGTTATGGCTAAATTAGTTCGGACGCGAGCTGCTGAAGTCTTGATGTCATTTCATAAACTCTTATCAGAAATCGATAGTTAATTGGATTTCAACATCAATTTAATGGGTTTCCTTGGAAAAGAGGGCTTGGGCCCGTGCCCCTAATGAAAATAATGATAACGAAGTTCCTTTAATTAAACAATACATATGTGCTCATAGGGTGCCTTATCGCGAAATTTCCAGGAAATGTGGAATAAAATTTAGTGTATAAAAATGTTTTATATGCTTTAATACATTTTATGTAGATGGTAGTACCAAATTTTCTAAAATATTTAAGTTTATTCCGAATTACAAACAAATTACTTTAAGCTATTTTAATCGCATTAAATCAACTTTCAAAATAACTTAGAGCTAATTTTTTATATTGCCAGACGATAGAAAAAAAACTTGAATTCCGAATTGATTTAAAATGGATTGCATTTATAATTAATTATGCAAATTAAATACAAAAGCACACGCGCTACAAACTTGAAACTTGACTTTCAATTGGCCATAAATTTGCATATAGTTTCAATTGATTAATTGGAGAACTAAAGTTTTTGTCAGCTGCACAAAAAGTGTCTTTATCTTTGTTTTTGTTTGTTTTAACCACATCGTAAAATGCATTTGAACCAGCGAAAATCATCAGTTCATTAATTAAATTAAGTCAAAGAAAAACTTCCGCTTAGAAAAAAAAAAAAAAAAACCATAACCGGGAAAACAAACAAAGTTAAACCACATAAATTAAGCGGTAACGCAAACCCCAAATGAACCCGCCGACGACCCCTCTTTGATATGATTTACAGACAGGCCCGAAAGGCCCAGACTGACCCACACTCCCAGAACCCTTTTTTGGAGAACTCCCAGCGCTCTAAAGGAATTAGTTAGCTGGAGCCTAAGCCCAGGGGCGGTCATGGGTTAAGGTGGGTCATTTAATGATTTTATAACGGATGCGGCCAGCGAAGGTTCGCATTTTCAAAGTGACGAAACTGAAACGCTCTTGACAGCTGGATTAAGTTTTTAATATGAATTTAATGTTAAACATGGAATTTAAAATAATTACCACACATTCTACATTAATTATATTTATAAGAATTGTAAACTAATAAGAAACTTTGAATTTTAATATTTTAAACCTTAAATTATAATACAAACAATTTATTAAATTTATTCAGACTTTATATTTAAATTATTTCCTGAAATAAACTCTTACATTAAATTTATGATATTATTTCTATAGAAAGTATTAAATTTTTAATGAAGATTGGCACCAAACATATTAATAATACGAAAATACCTCATGTAAAAGAGCATCTTTTTCTCTCTCTCTCTAATTAAGCTTTCATTCAAATTTTTGTTCCTAACTTTATTTGGTTTTGGCGCATATTATCAACATGCCCAGACAACAACACTGATAATGATGTTAATTTTGCGCTATAGTCATTAACCGAATCATTTTTACGTTGATGATTACGATGATGTTTTTGGCCAGAGGCCAAAGGCCCAGAACAGGAAATTCCGATTTGTTTTTATTTGCCTCTGCTTACTGCCAGAAATCTTTGCTTTGAATTCTGAATTTATGGAAAGCTTTTCGGTAGAGTTTCCTTTACTAAATCACACTCGAATTTGCGTATATTTCCCTGGCTATTGCGGCTTACTTTGAGTTTGTGATGTACATTTCTCATTAGCCAATTTCATATACACATATCGTACAGAGAGCAAATTGATACGGCAATTTAATTTAACGAGCTAGAAAATTTCCCAATGCTAATTGTTTCTGTTGAATACAAATTCATTTTTAAATACTCACCAACGCGAGAAGCTTTATTAACAGACTTTTTTCTAATCGAGAATCCAACGAAATTTAAAAGTTAGATAAATCATTCAACTTTTTCCAAGCTTTTTATAGAACTTGTTTAGAGAAAGAGCCGGAGAGCAGAGGCATTAATGGGTTTTTATTGCGGCTTTGATAAGAATGAACTCGGTTTTGTTTAAGTTGTTGGTACTAATTTAAGCAATAGATAAATCTATGTTGTTCATTTCTTAATACATTCTCTTTTTATTGCCTTTTTTGATTAAATATAAAATAAGCATAATAAATATTTATTTTAACCATTAATTTAATGAACAAATTATATTAAATGAGTATATCTATCTCTAAAACCTAATTTAATTTCACTCCTTATCTTGGGCTTTAATTGAAGTGCTTTATCTCAAACTCTTTCCCTTATTTTAGGTTAAAATTCCCAGTAGCAAACAAAATTCCCAGAGTAAACAAAAATGAGCCCTCGATTTTATTTTTTATACTTTGTTATTGTTGGTACAACTCGGAGACTGGCGATCAGTTAGCAGGCGTATGCTAATTTCCACCTCAGTCCAGATTCTGAGTCTGGTCCGGATCGTGTGACGACCGACAGCCAGTGAACGTTATCGCCCTTCACAGATATGCGGTTCCCTCTCTCAGCCTCAGCCTCAGTCTTCGAATATATATCCGTATCTGAATCTGCATCAGTGTGTCGCTTCTGTATCTGCTTCTCTCGGAAGGCAAACAAAGTTCATCGACATCATTTTGACGACAACACAACCAGTCGAGTGTGAGATTTGGGATGGCGTTGAATTTTACACTTTATTCTTGGCGGGGCCAAGAAAATCATTTTAGCATTTTAATGGTTCAAGTATCCCCCTTTTTTTCTACAGCTACTGCCTGTCGTATTCCCTGAACTTTGGTAAACAAATCGTTTTGCCAAATGCATTCCCAGCATAATGCGATATATGCCGGCGGAATCCGGCGGTGGTGGCAACTGCCGCGGAGTGTCCAACAACATCTTAAACCAAGTAGAACAAATATCATTTACAGTTTTTGACCCACTTTTATTTCAGCTCCTTTTTATGAACCGCCAACAGGCGGGCGTTGACGACAACGTCAGGCAACGTATGCATTTCGATGCCTCTTCTTAGCTAGGGCGTATTTGTTTTAGAGTCTATGAGTTATTATATATATCTGATAAAATAAAGCCTTTAAGCCCTGTGCTCAGGTCTGATAAAAACCGATCCACAGTCGGAAACGAAAACAGAGCGCTTAGAATTATAAAAAACAAACTTACTCTTGCAGGTGCTGATAGCTTTCAAAATTCGTTCTACCCTGCTCATATATTCTGTGCGATTTGTGACTTTAAGATTGGTTTCTGTTGTAATTTTTGTTGTTTTCGGGCTCTAAGCCTTACATTCGATGCCCAATCGTGTCCTAGAGTACAGGGAACTTTAAAGTCGAACCTTCCTTAGCCTTTTTTCCCCACTTGCTCGCTCGCCTATGAATATAATAGTAAAAGTGAATGCGATTTTTTCGCTCCTTCAGTAAGTCCCAGTCCCTGTCCCGCCAGCTCCTCCCCTCCTGCTCTCATCTCAGCAATCTTTATGCATTTATGCTGAGGAGAAAACCAAGTCCTGGTGATGGGGAAACGTCGTTGCATCGCGGCTTACAACAGTTTTTGCTCGCTGTTGGATGTTGGCTCCGTTGGCTCTGTTGCCTGCTGACGACATTTGGTTGCGGGCTGTCGGCGTGGCTATTAAATTTCAATTATTGTTACATTTTTCACACACCGCACACCACGCAGCCACAGCAGAGGCCGCGGCGGAAATGGCAATGGGGAAACGGCCAACGAGAATGGGAAATGGAAATGGGACTGAAAATGAAAACGAGAATGGAAAACGGCAAAATGGAGCAGGCGTCCGTTTCTTCGCTTTTATCGATGCTCTCCGTTGACAATCTCATTGCATTTAATTTCCACGAGTGAGACGAGCGATTGAGATTGAGAAAAACCCCCGCCACTTATCGGACAGGTGTGCAACAATTGTTGGGGTCTAATTAACCACCCAAGTGAATCACAGTCACAGAATCTCGATGGGCAGGCGGTGACGACACACCTGCTCAATTAGGGCACAATTTCTGCACGCATTCATCAAGCTTGATTCCAGTTGTCGGGACTTACAAGGGAAAGGGTTTTCCCATTAACTGATTAGGGCTGGCAAGACTCGAAGCCCAAGCAACTCAAACACCACTCAATGGCATTTTAATTGCAAAACTTTGCGGGCTAGAAAAATAACCACAACTGCTCTATGATAAATAAAAAAAAAAACGGGAGAGCAACCCGAACAAAGCAGACCAACGATTGCCATTCACTTTTAAACGGACTTCCGGCTTAAATTGTTTTGGTTAGAATTATTTAAGGAAAAGCTACTGAACAAAAGATTATTTTACTGTAAAAAAAAAATATATATATATATATATATGGAAGCAAGAAACTATCAGAAATAAATCCTTGGTCTTGTTTATTTTCATTTAATCACAGCTAGGGTCAGAAATTTGTCTACAGGGGTCAAAAGCCTCCTAAACTTGTCATTAGACTGAAAATAATTAATTAAAGCTTTTTATTTCCTGAACAAGTTAAAATCTTTATTATTATAGAATTTTTTTAGCTAGATTAATCTGTACTTTATAAACAAGAGCAGTTATTTATAACCCTTTTCTTTAGATATTACGATTGTGACCCAATCTGTTGGTATCATTTTTCACAAGTTTTTTGCACTTTTTTTTTAGTGGCAGCTCGATCGAGCGTAAAAAGGTGAAGTCAGCCAAAGGCGGATAGCGAAAAGCAGTTAGCCTATAAAACGTATACTCTGTGCACTTGCAGCTATATATATACACCCGATATGTGAGTACACACACGGCGGCAGAGAGCGTCATAAAAGAAAAACGCTCGAGGAAGCCGAGCCGAACTTGCCCGCAAAACTTGCTGACATTTGGTTTGGCCCAGTTGACGCTGCAAGTTGTAGCTGCTGCAGTTGCAGTAGTTGCAGTTGCACTTGTGTAGTCGCTCTGTTGGCTCTTCCTTCTATATTTATGTAATTTATACCGGGCGGCTGTCTCTCTCCTTCTTCATCTGAGTCTTGTTTTATGGCTGCAAGTCAAGGAATTCAGTTTGGTAAATGGTATTACAAGGAGCGCACCATATGGCTTTGGTGTTCCATCTAAAAAAAGGTCTATTCCACTGCGATTAAAGTTATAGAACCATTGAAAATTCGTTTTAATTCCTTTATTATTTGCATACTTTGCTAAAGCAATTTTTTAGCACGGTTTGTCTTTTAATCAGAAGTCATTTACAATGTGAATAAATTTCTTTAGAAATTCTTAGGCTCTGGATTGAAATTTCAACGAAACAAGTTTTCTTTAAAATTTAAACCAAGTAAAACTTAAATATTTACCCGAAGCGATTTATCCCTCAATGCAAATGGCGAGAGCTTACCTGCAAATAAAACCAAAAAAAGAAAAGAAAACTGCGTTATAAAGCCAGTCAAGAAAGAGAGAGTTTAGAAATGCGGCTGCTGGAATGAAAACAAATGCAAAACCCGCAGCAGAAGAACCACTGACTGGTTGGTTGGCTAATTAAGTATCCCAGAAATGCAAAAGAAGAAAAAACTTTGCTTGGTAAAGCAAGCAGACTCACACACTCAGTCATCTAATTAGGTTGAAAGAAGGAAGGACTCAAGGATTATACGATTCCAACGGAGTCCGCCGGTCCTTCTGACGGCTTTTTTGTTTATCGCGAAACATGTAATTTAACTAAATATGGATGCATGAATAAATTCAAAGGCAGCAAAAACCAAGATAATGTCGGCAATGCGGTTAGAGCTTCGGTAAGTCGAACAAGAAATTACACTAAGAAGTTTTTGCAAATTTTTGTTAAAATGTTTGTGTTCAAACCCAAATCTAGGTATTTAAAGGAGAGTTTATTAATTGGAGCGATAAAAAATACAAATTCAACTTTAAAATAAAAGTTTTTAATATTTTCTGATGTTTAAAAAATTTTAAAATGTACTTTTCGGGGATTTTCTTGCACTTTCATTAATTTAAAATCTAAAAAAAACCACAAAATAAATTCTAAAATACCTTTAGAAAGGGTATTATATATAGCAACGCACAAAAAAGAGGACAAACAGGGAGATTATCGTACGCGAACCGACTTCATGCAGGGATTAAGGAGAGAAAGGCCAAAGACTTGGCCAAACAAAGGCATATTTAAATGTTATTCTTGCCAAACATTTGGCGGAGCAGTGAGGAACTTGCAACAGCAGCGGCGGCAACTCGCAACTCGCAGCTTGCAAGTTGCGACTAGCAACTTGCTACTCCTTTTGGGCTGTTAATTTGCCAAACAATTGGCAGATAGCCAGGCCAGGCCAGGCCTGCAACGCAGAGGCCAACGCAGATACCCCTTAAAGCGAAACCCAAGAGCCAAGGAAGCTAACAAGAAAATAACCCAAGCTAGACGGGCTGACGACGATGTTGCATTGCGAGCGAAGATCTCTTGTTGCAGTTGCATATTTTGGCGGTGCACGTTTTGCTTGTTGCTGCTGCTGCTTTTGTGGATGTTGATGTTGCTGCCGTTCCCGCTCTGCAAATATGCCAAAAGCCAGTACCCGCGAGGCGGAGAAGTTAAAGCTTCCCCCCAGACACAATCATCCAGAGCCAAGGCTCATCCTGAGAGGCTCCTCCGGCTCCCTTCATCCGTCCACCACTACCAGCACTTCTCTTCACTTCGCTTCACTCCACCCTTTGGGCCATAAACGAGTTGCTCCCCAACTCTTGCGGAATAACAAACATTTCAAAAAGGCCAGACCCCGACTCCAAAAACTGCAAAACTTGATTTACAAAAACAAGCAGCACGGATAGCAGCCCTGGCAAACAACAATAAACTTTAAATGCTCTACGCTCGAAAGGAAGAGGAGCAAATTTAGTATCCGAATAAAACATGAAAGAAAATAAAATAAATTAGGGAAATAGAATAATTTAAAAAGCAAGAACTTAAGGGGATTCCTTATATTATTAGGAATAATAAAGGATTTTAATGTCATGTATAAGTAAAGGAATTAATTATGGTTCAACATGTTGAATAAAACATAAATTGAATAAAAAATATAGATTAATTATTTTATATCGCCATTCTAAACATTTTTTTCAAAGCTGAAACTGTCTGAAATTAACTTATTTATCCTACAAAAACAAAACAAAAAATCAATATCTAAATAAAATCAAAACTAAAATATATATTCGTATCTGTAACTCCAGTCCAGCATACCCTTTCTTGGACTCACTACAGCATCACAAACAATCGACAACTTTGAAGCCGGCGCTCCGTAAAACTGGTTTCAATGGAGGCCCAGCTCGAAAAAAAAAAGTGACGCCGCCTTAATCCGGCATTCTTTCGCCCAGTTCGTGATTAACTGTTGAGTGGCGGAGAACCAACAATCGACGGGGAAGTCGGAGGACCGGAGGATCGGAGGAGCAGTCAGAGCCAGAGATCGCCAGAGATTCGATGCATGTAACTCAATCGCTGGCTGAGATCATTAGGCTTTTATGCTGCGGTCGTTTGTTTTTTTTTTTCTGCGCAGCCAGTCGTCTGGCTTGTCTGCGCTGCCTTTTCTGGCTGCTTAAAAGTCGATTTCAAGTTCAGACAATGGACACACAGTGGAGAGCCGAGCCAGCCAAGCCAACTGATTGATGCCGCTCGCTCATCGGGTAGGAAATGCGGCGCTCTGGAACGTTTAAACAAAGGCCATGGCCCCAATCCTCTACTGCCGCCACTGCCAACTTGGCTAAGTAGTTTGCTGGCGTTTCGGTCATGAACATTTTTCGGGGTGGCCCCCCATATACAAAAATTCCAATTTTATTCCTTTGCCAAAAACTAATGACCACAATTTTCGGGGCGTTCGTTCTTCTTCACAGAAAGATTGATTTTTGGGAATATGGCAGACATGCTACCACACAATTGAGATTCAGAGAATAGCAGTAAAAGAATAATATTCCCAAGCTATAAATTATAGCTTATATACTGCTACCAATTTTGTTAAATACAAGTAAGAAATTAAAAATTAAATAATTAATTTTAATTTATTACCAAAAGCTCTCTTTTGAAATTTGTAAACTTATAATTCAAATAGTGATCTTTAAAAACTTTTTTATAAGGAAAATAGGTTATATTATTCTTAGTCCTATTAACTTGTCCGCAACTGTATATGTATATTTTTTCGAGGGTAAAGATGAATGGCTGGGATGTTCTTCTCTGGGTTGGGATGACTTTGGCTGGTTTGATTTGATTATTTGCTCGCCGACGGACAGCAGCCACGAAAATCAATTTGTGTTTCCTTCTTTTTTTGAATTTTGTGTACGTGACTTCCAACTGGAGATGGTATAATATGAAGTAAACTAAAGGAGGAGATTTTAGAGCACGCGAATTTTCAGTGGATAATAGGGGAAACTAGCATTTAAATTAAATTTTAAGACTTAGAGGGAAAATAAATACGATTTATCCGAGAAGTACGAGAATACTTAACAATAAACGTGACAAAACGCACGAAAAATTATTACAAAATTAGTAAGTTGCGTTAATTGATTAAGGTTTATCAGTTGTATCATAAGATATAAGAAGAATATCACAATATTTTCAACTCAAATCGTTTTAAGATTTTTTTTTAGAATTAAAATGAATATTTCCATATTATATACATAGATCTTTTTCTCTCTCTCTGAACAAAGAATCCCAAGCCAAGTTCATGACCGCATTAATCAATTGCAGCCCCAAGTACAGGAAGTTCAACAAACCTAGCTACGTTTTTATATTTTTTTACAATCACTCACAGTGTGCCCAACACATAAAATTACCATAAAATGTTAAACAAATTAAAGCAACTCACAGAGTTAACCCAAAAACTCATTATATCATTGTCATATATGAGGTAAGTCCAATAAAAGATAAGGTAATAGCAAAACGTTTTATTTTTTTCGTTTTTTTTTTAGAGTCAGCTGACCAAAAACGCGGCGTATATGGAAGGTGCCGCGAAAGATAAAGCTCCCGAAAACTGTTAAAGTTCATGTAAGGCCAGCAAAGCGAAACAAACGCAACCAAAATGGGGAAAAAGAGTGATTTTTCCATTCAGTTAGGTATATGAAAAACCGGGGGTCAACGGAGCGGGTCATTTCGGTTTGGTAACTCTTGCATTTCATTTTCGTCATGTCATGATGCCCAAGAAAATGTTCCATCAACTTTGAAATTATCTGAAATTGCTGTCTGCCTGGGGTTTTTTTTTAATCGTAATTATGTTTAATTATAATGATGCATACAAATTAATGACACTTCAATTAAGCGGCGAGCAGCAACACAAGACAAGGAAGAACAACAACAATGGCCGTCAGAAGCGGACTTATACATACATAAATAATTTCGGTAAAGAGGAAATTAACAGCAATAATAGCAATAACAGGAGCATCAAAAACTGAATGAAATGATGCAGAATGTGCAAAAAAAGAGTGAGCGAACGGGAGGCTATTACCTAGTCCTGAGGTCGCCCATATTTATACCCTTTAAAAATTCTATACTCCATAAATAAAATCAAAGGTTCAAGTGGAATAAAAATCCTGCGGATCATAGTCAATTTTTTAATTTAATAGATCGTAGATTACAAAATTATATTACACTTTCTTAGTCCGTTTTAAAAAAGTTATAATTTAACAATAAAGGTTGACTTTAGGTTTTAAATTTCGAATGTTCACAAATCATTAACCATGTACAGTAAAATCTACTTTTAAATTAAACTCTAAAAAAAGTAATGAGTTTTAAAGTTTGACACCTAATATAATTGAAAAATATTCATGCAAAGAAATTACGTTTACAATTTTAACGTAATATTTGAATTTATTTATTTCTGGTAATTTTAAGTCGAATCAGCCTATAGGTTTTGTTTGAAATATTCTCCACTCGCGTGAGGCCATTTCAGACTGTTTATAATAAGCAAAGAGTTGACAAAGTGACAAAAGACAGCTTCCGAAAAGCCAACAATAATGCCACCAGGACCAACAACCGCTACAGCAAAGAGGTTTATATAGTTTAAATATATGTACATGCATATATACATAAAAAATGTATGCAGCTGTATGTATGTTCATCGAGTTGACAACTCTTTTGACACTGCTGTGGGGCGGGGGCGTGGCAGAATGTCACCAAAGTTGCAAAAAGTTATTCTGCCCAGGAGGTATTTTTATTTTTAAACCCAGGCCAGGAATATTCTGAGAGCTACTTTTCCATTTTTGCAAATTATAATTGGGATCGCCATCAGAATACGCAAACAAAACTATTATTTTAATTTACTCTGTGGGATATATATTGCGCTAATTACTTTTAAAATCATAGAGTGTTTAAGGCGTGTCCTTCCAGAGAAACTGTAGCTCCCTTTAACCTCTTTATGTATTATAATTTGTTCATAAAATGCAAATCAAGTCTAGATGACGTTATCCTCTTTTGCGATTCGTATTTTTCCACATCCTTGCATTTTTATGTTCATCGTCTTCCATCAGCGCTTATTAACGTTTATTATTATAAACGCCTTTCTGAGAATCTTTGTCGCATTATACTCGATAATGTTGTGGCCCATTTCTGGGTCTCTCGTTTCCCACCATATGCTGCAAAAGCTTCCAACTCCATGCTGATTTTTACGATCCTATCAATGTCTGCATTAAAGCGTACTTAAATTGCATCAACCACCACCTCTGATGAAATAGAGAGACGACCTATTGGATGCCAAACCAGAGGGTGGAGGTCGGACATAAAAATGTTATTTTACATTTACTTGACTTGGAAAAGGGTAGGAGGCAATTAATGATTACATGTTGAGGGTTTGTTAACGGCTTTTCGATTTTTTATTAGCCAATATCTGTGTGAGAGCAGGGCTTAAGAACATTTCTTTTTCTCAGACAAATTTACAGAGTTCAAAAAATGAAAATATTTCCTAATCTCCCTTCATCTTTTATTTAACAAAATACACACACTAAAATAATGTTAAAAAGCCAACTCACATCAATTTTTACCTTCCACAGATTTAAATTAAAAATCACCTAATTTCCGAGTGAAAAACATCTGTTAAGCGGCTGCCAATCACCCGGGTGAAGCGTTTTCCTATTGCTTTTCCGCTGGCCCAAATTATATTCAATATTTCAACTATTTTTAACTGCACCACAGTGCCGCGGCACCCAGTGGAAAAAAGCTATTTGTCTTGTTCATCAAAGGCCCCCAAAGAAAGAAAAAAAGCTCCCCCAGAAGTTCGCACCCCGCCCAACCCCTCAAAATGGGCCCCTAAATACGTGAAGAAAACCGAACTAAGACGGAAAAATCCCATCTCCTTAAGAAGAGCCGATTGAGATTGCCGACGCTTTTCCGAAATGGGCATTTTTCGGGTTTATTACTCGGGCATTCATCAATTGCAACACGAAATGAAAATGCACTTCAAGTATTTTCAACCAAAAAATGCCACAACAATACACACGCAAAGAAAATAAAAATACAAAAATATTAAGTTTAGCAAGCCGACCTTTTAATACCCTAAGATGTACTAACGCTTAAGCGAATTCTTACTTGTGAATTTCAGGTGCACTCCTTGCAGCCATTGTATTACGCTTAATGTAAAACCTTAGTTTACCGACTTAAAAAAATATATTCTTTACGTTACAAATACCCGACGAAAAACATAATACCCTCTCCAAGGCATATCCTACAAATAAAACCCGAATGAAATAGAAATCAAAGTTGAACAGCAAACAAAGGAGGAGGGAGGCAGGGAGGTGGCCGATTCAAGTGGTTTTTTTTCAATAATATTGCAAATGGTGAGTGGGGGTTGTGCTCGGTGGGCTGCGTTTATCGAAGCCTTCTGATTGTGAACGTAACTGAAAAACTACACCAAAATAAATGTAAACAAACCGCACAAACCGAAAACGGAAAAAATACAACAAAAACTATACAAAAAAAAAAACATACACACACTCACACAAGGGAGCTGGCTAAGAACAATGTCATGCAATCAACTTTGGGCCAAGAGCAAACCAGCCAACAATAAAATACAACCAACGAGCTGAGGAACCAACTGCAATCAGAAAACTAAAGCCGTCGAAAGCAACAGGAGAAACAAAAACAATAATCAACATTTTTCTTACTTTTTTTTTTGTATTTTTTGTGAGTGCTTTTCCCTTGCAAGGTGAACACTTTTACAGTTTTCCCCCCTGATTTTCTCCATACATTTCATTTTCATAGTCATAGCTTCTTCTACTCGGGTGCCCTCGCCCGGCAGGTGAGAGATTAATGCGTATTATCAGCTCGTTCCTCCGCCCTTTCATTCTGATTGTTCAAGGTAACACAGCGCTATGGCAATATGCCGATTGAATTTGAGCTTTTGTGGTTTTCATCGGTCCAAATTGTTGCGAAAAAAAGTTTCTACTGTGCTTTGTAGTTGCTGGTCAGGGTTAAGTTGATTGCAAAACCATTACTGTTAACCGGAACAAATAGTTAGGTTTGGAAAAAATCCGAGGAAAATTTATGATCAGAGTCCATTAGCACATTGGCAGTAAAGTTAAGCTTCTGGGTGATATTTATCAATTATTTAAGGGCGTAACATTTACAATTAAATAACTTTTACTCACACGATTTGTTAGATTTCTGATAAGATATTTCTTTTGTTCATACTTTTCATTTGCTTATTGGAGCTGAGCCAAAATATTTAAAGCCATAAAAGTAAAAGTAGGAGTAAATAAAAAAGTCCTTGTCCCTAAAACCTTATGATTGCAAATCTGTAGTCCTTTTTGCTCCATAGGATCAGGTTTTACTTTAAACCTGTCTATTTTGTGAGCAAAAAAATGCTTAGCTTATAGTTAGTAGCTGTTTTTATTGTTATATGGGATTTTGCTTTCATTTAAAGTGAAATAAGGCTTCAGGAGTATTTCCATTATTATCAGATAATTGTTCTCTAATTGAAAATCAAAAAAAAAAAAATTTTATCTGATTCTTTTGTGGGTTATTGGATATCGGATTCGGCACACACACACACACACACGGTTACACTCTTGCGGTGACTGAGTTAAATCCATAAATTTGCTGCCTTTGCAATTTATAATGCTCGTGTACACATCCCCATCTTTTGTTTCTTGTTTTTTGCTGGGTCAAGGTTGACAGAGCGCTGCGATATACTTTTTATTTATAAAGCAGTAAGCCCCCGAAAAACCCCTCAAAAACAACAACAACAACAAAGAAAAGAACCAAAAATTTACAGAGCAGCAAATATTAACTATGACATTTATGACACACTTTTCTTCTGGCTTTCTTGCGAGACAAGAACAATAACAACAACAGCAGTAACAGCAAAAAAGAAACAGTAGGAGACAACAAACAACAATTTATTGTCACGTGCCAAAAAGTACAAACACACACAGAGACACATGTAGAAAATTTACAAAAAAGGAAAAATTTTCAGAAATTGTATAACTTTGGCAAACAAGAAAAGTAAGTGAAAAACGAGAGAGAGCGGAAAATGAACGGGGAAAACAGCTTAGACAACATCAACTTCTTGCCAACTCTGCTCGAGAGTTGCTCTCTCTTTCTTCGCCACATCTTAGCCTCTCTCTCTCTCTCTCTATCTCTCTCGCTTTTCCTGCCTTCAAGAAATGCCATAAATTCTGTGATTTCACATAAATTTTCGTCTCTGGATCCCCATCACCGCCCCCATCTATACATCGCATTGTTCATATTTGCATATGAAATCATGTGTTAAAATGCAGAAGCTTTCTGAATATATTTTTTAGTGTGCAACCTTTCTTCGACACTGAAAAATCCCTGAAATGCAAAGGGAAAGGGACTTACTGTAGGTTTAGTAGGTAAACAAACATATAAACAGTTTTCCTTCTTCATATATTCTAGCGTATTTTGTTAGCAAATGTCAACTCGGTTGACTGAGCAGAATGCATCGATAGTTTTGCTTGCTTGTAGACGTTTTTTTACCCTGAGAAAGGTTAGTCTTATTGGGTTGAAAGATATTTCGTTTTCTGAGTATAAAGTAGACAAATAAGTCATATTAATCTAAGAGTTTTCCTTTACATATGGACTAAATCCATTTCTTTTAACTATAAAATAAACTATTAAAATGCATTATCTTCCTATGAAGCTTCCTATTCCTAAAAGAGAAATAAACTGCAAAAAGACCATTAAGGAAGTCATCCTATAATCGATGGCAGTTCAATCTAATTTTAAATTAGCTTCAAAGAAACAGGGAGAAGAAAAGTAGCTTAATGTTTGCAATTGAACCGAAAGAAACGCGAAATCTGCAATATCCGGCAAATTTGGATTACCATTTTTTTTTTCCTTTTTATTTTTCTTTTTTGGGTGTCTACTCTAGGAACCAGACAATCGAAAGACAAAAGAAATTTCTGCTGAGTCAAAGTGCAAAATAAAGAGTTCAGCTCGTTTCAATTGCTCAAATCTCGTGTCTGTTGTCTTCGTCGCCCTCTCTTTCTTTTTTCTCACATCTGCCGGTAGTTTATCACGGAACATAGTGCTGGCTTTTAAGCTATTTCTTAAGATATAACTTATAATACAAGTCGTACTGTAAATGTTCTTGTAATTCAAATTTATTGATTTGATTATTTATAAGAAACTTGAATGTAATCCAAATAAAGAATTCAAAATGAAATTCAATAAAACGTATTCTTTTTATTAGCAAGGAAAGGTATTACTATTGCAAGATAAATGTAAAATGTTAGTAAATCTCCTAAACCTAAAGATTGTGGATTCTAGATTTCTTTATGAACGAATCCCGTCTGCTATTCTTTTTCAAAATCTTGCATTTTTGTGTCCTGAAACTCGATCATCACTGGTCTCTTTTGTCGGCACTTTCTAAGAGAGCCAACTTAACTAGTTAGTTCCGTTTTTCTACTTTTTTTTGTGTTTCGCCTTTCTCAATTGTTTTTGTTCCCCTCTTTTTTGGCCGGCGACATCGCGGGAAATTTAAACCGAACCGAATAAACAAAGCCAGCGGGAGTGAGCGGGTGGAGTAGCAGGAGACGGAGACGGAGACGGAGCCGGAGCCGGGAGTCGCGTCAAACGCTTTTCCGCCTTCTCAGCTATGCGTGGCACGTTGCCTCGCGCTCAAATTGCTGAGAAAGGTGAGAAATTCGAGGGAACTCAACTCGAGATGCCACGAAGAAAAAGAAATCCGATGTTTCCCTCCTCCGTTTGTGTGTCGTCATTTCCCGGCTAGGCTGCGGCTGCGGCTGATACGGAGATGTGAAAAACCCGGGACTTGTGAAAGCCGCTTATTTGAAAAGCGGGGAGGCGAAAGGTGACTGAGGGAGGTGGTAGTTAGGTAGATACATAGGGAAGGTAGGTTGGCGATGGCTGAATGGGATGTCTAAATGAATTGGCCGTGCCGAAACAAGTTAACTTAATGGCTGACTAGCTGCTTTGCATAAATATTCACCAGAATTTCCAATTAAATTAGCAAATTTCCTAACGGACAAAAACGAAAAATTGGCCATGCTCAAAGATCAAAGTTTGTGTATCGATCGATTTCAGGGTGTTTACGCAAGCTTAATTTATATACAGCTGCGGTCAAAATAATAGTAGTGCCCAGTAAGGCTATATAAAAACCACAAAAAAATTACGTTGTAAATTCTTTAAACAAATTATTTTAATTTTCATGAAAGCTTAACTAATAGTAGATGTTAATAACACATAACAACTTGGAATTACTCAAAAGAATTATTAAGGAAAAATAAAAATGTTGAATTTGGCGAAAATTGAGTCGGTCAAAATAATAGTAGTGAAACTATTGAAAAATTACCACAGCCTAAAAAAATAATTGAGGAGTACCTTATTGATTGATTATTATAGATCCATGGATAAGAATTTTTTTGAGTATTTAGTTGAATATCCTTTATAGACAATAAGGACTCCTCAGAGATTTTCCATGAAATCAACTAAGATTTGGCATATTTTCATAGAAAAAATTTTTCCACAACTTGCAAATGATAAAAATTTTCGTAAGGTAGTATTTATAAGACTTATCTCTGAATGTCACACCAAAAAATCTCAATCGGATTGAGTTTGGGTGACTGTGCGGGTCATTTTATGACGTTTACCTGTTTGGCTGCAAGCAACTCTATGTACAATTTACTCGTATTTTCTGGATCGTTGCTAATTTAAAACATCCAAACAAGTGGCACATCCTTTAAAAGATATAGTAGCATCACGCCGACTTAGAATTTAACATATAAATGTCGAACCATTATAGTTCTGAGCCAATACACTGGCCTACCTCCATGGTACACAAGGGTCGCCTAAATCATAACTGGCGAAAAACCCGTACCTAACGGATTTGCAAGTATTTTTAGGAAAAATTGTCTTAATTGTGGTCGTTTTAAATTCTTTTGAGGCCCACGGTCGTAAAAATACCTATTTTAGGCTCTTCCGGCAACAAAATGTTCCTAAATTTTTTCGAGGGTCAGCTTAGATATTCTGAGGCAAACATCATGCGCTTGGCAAGATTCTTTATTGTTAGCTAAGGCCCTTTTCTGGAACTTTTTGTCATGAAGGCCTTCTCTCTAAGGTTGTTTCATACTGATTCCAGATTTGCACAAATTTTAAAAAATTTTTAAGGCTGCAGCAGACATGAATGTCTTATGCATCGCCTGCCTCACTTGGCGATCCCCTGACTTCTTTGTCAATATCTTTGGTCGGCCGCTCGATTTTTTTTACATATCGCATATTTGATCATTTTAGATGAGCATCCAATAATATATACCCTTTGAAGTAGGTTTTTCTTTCATATATAAACTTTTTAATCAGATTTTGCCTCTTGGCAGCAATTTATTTTCCACATTCCATATTGCAAGGAGCAAATATAAGTGAAGGATCTAGAAATGCTAAAAACTGTTTGATAACATCCTAAAGTAATGTTTAAGACCAAAAATTATAAGAAAAGTTTAGTAAATTTAAT